>PVIH01005391.1:0-124779 GCA_004025045.1 Sigmodon hispidus
AGACTGCTTTCATTGTGTCCCACAAGTTTGGATATGTTGTAGATTCATTTTCATTGAATTCTAGGAAGACTTTGATTTCTTTCTTAATTTCTTCCTTGACCCAGAGATGGTTCAGCTGATTGATGTTAAGTTTCCATGAGTTGGTAGGCTTTCTTTGGGTTTTGATGTTGTTGAACTCTAACTTTAGGCCCTGATGGTCGGATATGTTACAAGGGAATATTTCAACTTTTTTGTATCTGCTGATATTTGCTTTATGACCAATTATGTGGTCGATTTTGGAGAAAGTTCCATGAGGAGCTGAGAAATATGTATATTCCTTTGCCTTTGGGTGGAAGGTTCTATAGATATCTGTGAAATCCATTTGCATCATAACCTCATTTAGACTCCTTATTTCTCTGTTGAGGCTCTGTCTGGTTGATCTATCCAGGGTTGAAAATCAGGAACTAGACAAGGATGTCCTCTCTCCCCTTATCTATTCAATATAGTTCTCGAAGTTTTAGCTAAAGCAATAAGGGAACAAAAAGAGATTAAGGGGATACAAATTAGAAAAGAAGTGAAGCTATCTATTTGCAGATGATGTGATTGTATACATAAGTGACCCACAAAATTCTTCCAAAGAACTCTTATGTCTGATAAACACCTTCAGCAATGTAGCAAGATACAAGCTTAACTCAAAGAAATCAGTAGCCTTTCTATACACTAAAGGTAGAAGAGCTGAAAAAGAAAAAGGGAAACATTACACTTCATAATAGCTGCAAAAGTATTAAATACCTTGTAGTAACTATAACCAAAGAAGCAAGAGACCTTTTTTACAAAAATTTTAAATCACTGAAGAAAGAAATTGAAGAGGATATCAGAAAATGGAATGCTCTCTCATGTTCCTGGATAGGTAGGAACAACAAAGTAAAAATGGGAATTCTATCAAAGGCACTCTACAGATTCAATGCACTGCCCATCAAAATCCCAACACAATATTTTTTGGACCTTGAAAGAACAATACTCAATTTCATTTGTAAAAACAGGAAAGCCAGGATAGCCAAAACAATTTTACTCAAGAAAAGACACTCAGGAGGCATCATTATTTCTGATTTCATGTTATACTATAGAGCTACAGAAATAAAAACAGCCTGGAACTGTCATAAAAACAGACTTGTGAATCAATGAAATAGAATTGAGGATCCAGACATTAACCCAAAAACCTATGAACACCTGGTATTCGACAAAGAGGCCCAAAATGTTAATGGATAAAAGATAGTATATTTAAAAAATGATGTTTTTATAGCTGGAAGGAAGTGTGTAGAAAAATGCTAATAGATCAAAGCCTGTCACCCTGCACAAAACTCAAATCCAAGTGGATCAAAGACCTCACCTTAAACCCAACCACTTTGAACTTGATAGAAGAAAAAGTGGGAAATACACTTCTACAAATTGGCACAGGCCACCACTTCCTAAATATAACACCAGTGGCACAGACACTAAAATCAACAATCAATAAGTGGGATCTCCTGAAGCTAAGAAGCTTCTGTAAAGCCTAGGACACTGTTAACAGGACAAAACGACAGCCTACAGAATGGGAAACGATTTTCACCAACCCTACAAGTGATAGAGGACTGGTCTCTAAGATATATAAAGAGCTCAATAATCTAGAGCCCAAAACCTTGAATAACCCAATCAAAAAATGGGATACAGATCTAAAAAGGGAATTCTCAGCAGAATTAGGAATGGCTGAAAGGCACCAGAAAAGTACTTGACATCTTTAGCCATCAGAGAAATGCAAATCAAGACAACTTTGAGATATCATCTGACACCTGTTATAATGACTAAGATAAAAGACACAGAGGACAGCCTATGCTGGAGAGGATGAGGAGCAAGAGGAATACTCCTCTATTGCTGGTGGGAGTGTATGCTTCTTCAGCCAGTTTGGAATGCAGTATGGTGGTTTCCTAGAAAATTGAGAATCAATCTCCCCAAGGACCCAGCAATACCAGTTCTGGGTGTATACCCTAAAGATGCACAGTCACACTCCAAAGGCATTAGCTCAACTATGTTCATAGCAGTGTTATTTGTGATAACAAGAACCTGAAAACAACCTAGATGTCCCTCACCTGAAGAATGGGTTAACAAACTGTGGTACATCTACACAATGGAGTACTACTCAGCAGTAAGAAAAAATGATATCCTAAAATTTGCAGGCAAATGGATGGATTTGGAGAATATCCCCCTGAGCGAGGTATCACAAACCCAGAGAGATAAACAGGGGATGTATTCACTCATTAAGGGTCTCTAAACAAACAAACAAACAAGAAAAAAGCAAAACATGCCCAAGCTTCAAACCACAAGCCCTGAACAGCTTGGGATCACAAACACCCTTGACTGACTCCTTGGATCCCACTCCCCCTAGAGGAACACCTGACTCAGTCTTGAGGTTGAGGGGAGCAAACAGGATCTGCCAGGAGTGAAGCCTGAACTAAGCAATATTGAGACAGTGGGACCTTGGGACCACCTGCTGCCTGCCCCGGGGTAGGGGGGAATGGGGAGTTGTGGATAAGAGAGAATGACCTGATATTTTGGAATTGGTTTAAGGACCTTGAATAAGGATATACAGGATAGAAAGTGTGACTTCTTTGTTCATAATAAAATAAAAGCAGTTATGTTACTAATTCTTTGAAGTTTTAAGTTAAAATAGTGATGTAATATGTTATTGTCAATGAGCCCATACACTTTAAGTAACATTACTTTTTCCTTTATCTAGCATGTTCAGAATGTATTATCCCTCCACATGCTGCTTTAGAAATGAACTGAATAAAACTAAAGAAGGTAGAAAAAGGGGAGTTTATCAGTATAATTAAAGCTAAGTTCAATCACCTCAAAATGGGTTAAAAGTCTTAAATTTATGACTAAAATACAGTAGGTAACAGTAGGGGACTTTTATAGCTGTTTATTTCCCAATGTAAGCATTTTATTTTAATATTAACTTTGCTGATCAGCCAAACAGACAATTTTGAAATGTAGTGTTCATTTCTAAATAATGTTTTGAAGTAGATGTTTATTTTTTGTGTGGAATGAAAACACTTGATTGAGAAAAATCTTGTTTTATTTTATGTATCAGAATTTAAGCAATGAAGTATACTGTGATATTTTGTAATAACAAATAAATTCATGTTTGCTTTCATCACAGTCAAAACCACTGAAGTATTCAAAATAGAATCCTTCTGGCTAAGTATAAAATATGTTGGAGGGTTGAAAATAGAGTTGGGAGAGGCATCAATGAAATCTGTTATCTGCTCAGTAAGGTATGATCATGCTGATTTCTAGAAATATAATAAAATAAATACTGATTACTAAAATCCTCTTGTAAAGATATGCATGTTTCTTATAAAAGAAAACCACACATATCAGTTTCTTTATGCTTTTTATTATTTGACTATTGCAGGGGTTTTCTATCCTCCTACAACTTTGTAAATTTCACTAAAAAATTTCACAAAAAAATTTGAAGGGAGACATTAAAAATCATTGAGTGTCATACAGGTTCCTGTTAATGCTGTACTCTGGGTGCTCATGTGTCCCATCCTCTGTGTGTGTGTGTGTGTGTGTGTGTGTGTGTGTGTGTGTGTGTGTTATTCCTTTATGTATGAAGTTGTACTCTTAAGATTGTAGACTATAAAACAGAAGGAGCTATTTGGAGATTTAGGCACTTTATTTTACAGATAAGACATTTATTTAAAGATGAAAATGCGATATTCTGGTCTGAGTGTTTGGACTAATGTCAAATCACTGTGTTGATGCCCCTCCCCAATATATGATAACTGAAAGATGACTATGCCAAGAACAAAGTCACTCATGAAAAAATTAGTTCCTTATAAGAACACGGCAAAAAAAGAACATGGCAAATTATAATATGTAATTGAGAAATGCAAATTAATAGTCATCTGTGATAACCAAATGAATAGTCATGTTAGCTAGATTTTTGTAGGTATACAAAGATATATTTCAATTAGATAGCGAGTCTTCAAATACTTCAAAAACATGCAGAATATGGCATTTATAATATTTTAAGAACTAAGATTTTTGTGAACAGTGAGACAGGTTGGCTTCTGACAGTACCAATATATTTCCAGAAAATGTTGGGCATTGAAGAAACTTCATGTGGAATTTCCTTTGTGGCAACAGTTAGCCATTGGACAAAAAAGTCTTCTGGTATTAACTGTTTGATAGTATGCTGTATAAACCAGACATGAGTTTCCATAGGAAAGTGAACGCTGAACTTTGGCAGAACAAGCCCAGATGTTCCTTCAGGTTCCTGCTTTGCAGAAAAAAAATTGCTAGGCATTCTTCTGTACACAAGGAGAATCAACTGACAGACTGTGCCAAATTTCCTACATCACTGAAAGGTATGCCAGAGACTTTGGGTCTATAGGCTGAAGATGATGACCCAACATTACAAAGGAACTTTGGGAGACTGTCCAGGCAGACATGTGTCATCCCTGTCATTTTCTAGACCCTGGAAGTTGCTTGCATTTCCTGTTTATTTGGGTAATATTATATCCTTCTGCGGTCTTTGATGTGGTTAAAGGTTTAATAATTATAGGTGTAGTTCTTAATTTAAAAGGTATATTAGATATGAAACTGTAGACTCACAAGGATAAGGTAGATAATGAAATATTCTCTTTAATTTTGTGAATACATATAGACTGGATATTGTGACTGTGATTTTTGCTAGATGGCTATTATGTAATTTTGCTATATTGAAATTGAAGCCTTCCTTTTTGATTAGACAGAAAAGAGGAAGTGTGGTGGGACTGTTCTCTGTAAATAAAGGAGCTGTTTTGGTCTACATGGAGCACCGTAGAAGTGGGTGGAGGATCAGAGAAGAGAAAGGTAGAAGGAGGGTGGAGTTAGTCAGTCTCCATCTGACCCCAGAGGAAGAACCATGTAAGGAAATCAGGTGAGCCACAGTCAGGTCCACGTGGCAGATAAAATACTATGAATGGGTTGAATTAAGATGAAAGAGCTAGCTAGTGATGTGCTTGAGACATAGGCCAAACATTATAAAATTAAAAAAAAAAGAACATGGCAGGAATTTAGTTTCATTTGATTATACCTGTATGGGAGTATTTGGAAAGAAGCCAACCTTCAAAATATACCACTAAGCAGGCACCTTATTCTTGCACAAATCATTATTCAGAACTTAAAAAAACAAATGACTGCTGCTAAATTGCTCTTGCTACATTATACTGAAGAAGTAGCCAGAATCAACTAAGAGAAAGAAAAAAATTATCCATAAGCATGTATTTGAAATCTTTATTTAAAATTCCCCCAATTAATATTTTTCACTATATTACAATTCTGATTTGCACAAATCTTGCATGGCTTGTGCATAGGTATATTATTTGATTTTTTTGATTATAAAGCAATTTTATAAATATTCAATTAACCATGAAAAGTTTCACATCTCACCTTAGTTTTCCTTGTTTTGTGTCACATGGTACATTTATGACTTTTTCATGGATGAACATAGGATTTATTATTTTATTTATTCAATATTCAGCACAATGGCCTCCTTTATTTAGATGTAATGTAGTTTGTAAAATAATGTCAGAAATTTGTAGTACCTTATGCCCTATACACAAACTAATAGACTCCTAATTATTTGAGTAAAACCGTCTGGCTTATTGATTAGTTCTTACTAATTTTGTAGTTATTTTTCATCTGAGACCATCTATTGAAGGCTTATCACTCTAATGTATAAACAGTACCAGAGGCAGATGTGAATATTGACCATAGAAAGATTATTGCTTTTGGCCAGAGTCAAGGACTATTTTTGTATTTTGTAACTTCAACCATGAAATTTCAGTGATCTCACTGAAATTTACAGAAATTTGCATTAAATGAGATTAAATGTTAATAGCACACCACATCTCCTATAAATTATAGTTTTTTTTTTATCTTTGACACTCTCTGTTTAATACCTTTACTTTAGTCAACTTTTTTGTATAATTGTTTCATATTTAGGAAAAATTACTGTAAACCTCTTGTGGCCAATTTAACACCTGCACATTCTTTGACTCTGAGATGAAAGTGTACCTTTTAAAGGTTTTTCTGCTGTATTTGATTTAAAAGTTAGCACTCTCATGTCCCATGGGGTTTATTAAAAATTCTTCACATCCTTTATTTATTCAATAACAACAAGCTGATTACTAAATTTTCTCTGCCTAATTATCTCTATCAGTCTTAACTGCTCTGCATTTTAATTGCACTTTTGTTGATAAATAACTACCATCAAATGCATTATAAAGCACCGTATTTTAAATTTTGCTAAACTTTAATTGTGTAATTTGGCGTTTTATTTAAATCTTATTAGTTTAAAACCTAAATATTACTTTATTATTATTTCTTTATTCACTTAATTGTATTTAAATTTCATTTTATTTCTATTTTAGAACCAAGAAAAATTATATTGTGCTGTAATTAAGCTGAATGTTTGACATTTAAATACCTAACTTACATTCTATTGTATGTATAACTTACATTCTCTATATGCTTATATAATAATAATACAATTTAACATTCTAAAGCTTTATTTTACTATTAACCATGTGTTAAATTAGAGAATAGTGTGTATCTGCATATGAGTATATGTACAATTGAGTTCAGTTGCCCCTGGAGTCTAAAGAAGGAATGGGAAGCCAAGACATTAGAGTTATAAAGTAGTTGTGATTTACTCAATCAGCGTGCTCGAAAAAGAACTCTGATCCTTTGCAAGAGCAATATATATTCTTCATCATTAAACCATTTATATAGTCTCTTCAATAAAATCATTTAATACTATTTTTAGGAAAGTTTCTTACAAGAAAAATACTTATGGCACAAGTATATGTGAAGAAATTTGCTACGTTATCAGAAAAAAATTTGACAAATATTAAATATTACTTTTAATAGATACATAATTCACATTTTTTTCAAATAAAATATCTATGTTCTATAGAGATGAAGCAACACATCTTCCATTCGCATTAATTTTCTATTGTCATGACAAAACACTATGACTAAAGAATCATATAAAAGCATTTAATTTGCTCCTTACCATTAGTGAGAGATAGAATCCATGGCGCACTTTACCAGGAAAATAAAATTAGAAATGTGGCTAAAAAAGTATCTCATGGTCCACAATCACCAGGCAGAGAGAGATAACTAGGAATGACTGTGGGATTTTTGTTTGTTTAAACTTCAAAGCCTGTCTCCAGTAACATACCTTTAACTACTGGACCACATCTCTTAATCCTTCCAAAAGTTCTGCCAGATATATTTCAAATATTCAAATATATGTATAAATATATATGTGTATATATGTACATATATACATATATATGCCTGTGATTGTCAGTCTCATTCAAACTATTTCTGGAGAAATGTAAAAGCCTAGCACAATCAATCAAAACTCCATGAAATTCATAAAGTTTACCCTAGTAGATTCCAAGTTATGTGAAATATGGTGCGTGAACTGTACATCTTCTATAGTCAAGCAAGAACTCCAGTTGAGTGAATAAGACACCAACCCAGGCACAAAACCATCAACCTACACCTTATCCTACTACCATAATGTGCTAGGGAAAAGGTGGTATAGAACTTGCTGATTAATCCTGCTAGAGACCCATGCCATTTCTGACATTGCCTGGAGGTCTGGGAACAATGTATAGATAGTCCACAGAACTAGAATAACATCAAACATGATAAGCCTCCCCCCACAAAAAAAAGTCAATGAAATGATTCCTAATAGTATTCTGCTAAACTTGTAAACTAAAGCCTAGTATAATGTTCATTAGAGATGCTTCTCCCAGAAACTGATGAAAACAGATACATAGAACTACAGTAAAAGATTAGGCAGAGTTTTGGGAATCCTGCTGTAGAGGGGCAAAAGGACTGTGAAAGGCATAAGAGTGAAGGACTCCACAAAAAAAAAAAAAAATGCCCCACAAGATCAACTTACCAGGCCTTATACAGACTGAAGAGAAAATCAATGGATCTGACCTAAGTTCTGTGTATTTATGTTATGGTTGAGTGTCTTGGTTTTCTTTGTGGGACTGCTAAGAATTTAAGCAGGTTCTGTGTCTAAGCTTTTACCTGATTTTGAATTCCATTTTCTCCTACAGAATTGTCTCATCAAGCCTTAATGTGAGGTGTTTGCTGTGGAATAATCCTTTTGTACACCAAATATTTGTCACTATAATCCCTTAAATAAACAAGCTGACTGGCCAATAGCTGAACAGGATAAAGTTAATTGGGGAAGCCAAATGAAAAATAATGGAATGTAAAAGGGTGGAGACAGAAGGTGTCACCAGCCACAAGTAGAACATTTGACATACAAAATGAGACGAAAGTAAAATCCAGGAGCCTTGATACCAGACACAGAATAATAGAAATGGATTAGGTTTAAAGTGCTAGTTATTAACAAGCCTGAGCTACTGGCCGACAGGGTTGTGCCTATTCTTATAGTTAACTTGTTGTGCTAAGCTGGTTGATATCCTTTGGAGGCCTGTCCTCTTCCAAGATGAAAAAGGAAGTAGATTTGGGGGGGACTGAATAAAGAACAGGGATGACAGGTAGGAGAGAAATCTGCAGTTATGATAAAATATGAAAGAATAAATAAAAAGAATAAAAATACAAGTGACAAATACAGATATAATACATTCTGCTGCAACTCTTAGCACTTAATAATATATTTTATGTGAACATAAAGTACCATCACATTTCAGTAGAAAAATGTTTGCTATGATGAAGCAAAACAAGAGAAATTCTTCTTCATTGCTGGTATACCATCCAATACAGAGAAGTCATTTGTAAGTTTTAAAACAGAAAATGATGTGTGATATATTTTTGTATGCTGTGAATATATTTTGTTACCTTTTGTTAATAAAGAGGCTGTTTTAGTCTATAACAAGGCAAAGACATTCTAGCATAGATGCGTGAGAAAATGTGTGGAGTCAAGAAAACACAATCCAGCTGCTGAAGAAGCCATGTGGTAGTACAATGGGTTAATTAATTAGCTTTTTCCAGCCAATACTTTAGGGTTTGGGAAAACATTCGTGGGTTTAAAAACATAGTTCCATGATATTTAATATTGCTTCCTAGAATTTGAAAGATAAGTGTGACTCAAGTAATACCTCTGCCATTTTGAAAAGGACAATAGCAAAGACTCCGAGCTACACAGTTTAGCAACTTAAAAACTCTCTTGGTTAAAAAAAATGATTAAAGATATGCAACTAAACAGATTCAGATGGGGAAAACATTTAAATGGTTTACAAAATGTGTAAAATGTGCATAGGCTTTGAAGAGAAAATAAAAAGAATAAAGAAAATTCTTCTAAAATAGAGCAATAACACTCCTGAAGAGGATCTTGAGATCTGGACTCAAAGGAATTTGTTAAAATTTATAGTCAATATTAAATCATCTTTTTCATATGTATTACTTTTAAATATTTATTCATTTCTATTCTACATATATGAGTCTATTCCTTAGTGTCAATATATGTATCACATACACACATAAACTCATGAAAATCTGGAGAAGGCATTGAATTACTTGGAGCTAGAATCACAGGCATCGTGAATTGACATGACTGATGGAAATTTAATTGTTTCACTGCTTCTGAAGAAGAGTGAATAACCTGAAATGTGGATCCATCTCTCCAGAACCCAAAATTCTTTTACAAGATAAACAGATACATTTTTTTTAGATAATCATGAAACAGAATATGGTTTTTAGACTCAAAAAAAACCTTGAAGAGATATAAATTCATGCAATGAAGAACAACCATTAAATGCCTTGATTAGAGAGGCATGGTGTTTAAATCTTGAGGACTCCTGTACAGAGTGTAGCCAGCTCCTTTGAAGACTGATTGCATGCTGTAGCCTCTTCCTGCTTTTCCTCTGCATTCTCTGAGGGAGGATTGCCAGTGTGGCTGCCACCATGTGGGACATTTAAACGCTCTTGGAATTGACTTAAGTGAGTGTTTCATATAAACTTCTTAATGAATATTAATCCTTTATGTAATCAGTTTCCAGTGAATAATTTTTACTATACCTGTTGTCTCAACACACAAAAATATAGATAAATTATTCTATCTATCTATAAACAATTGCTAGCCAAATGTAAGCCATAAACAATTAACATTGCTACAGATTCTTATTTACTGATACTAATATAAAATTATTTCATGTCTATGGTAATTTATAGATTGATACAAAATTAAATCTATTATTGCCATATTTTTCATGTGCTTCTATCTCTGTTTAAAATATTTTACATACTAGTACATATTAATTTTATTTTTATAATTTCCATTATTCAATTTTACCTTTGTTTAATTATACAAGTCATTATATATGTATATATTTTATCTTTGTTTAATATATTTTATATATCTGTTTAGATATTTTACATAATGATATACATTTAATATACTGTTGTCATTTTTCACTGTACATTAACAGTTATTTAATGTTTACAAAATTGTCATAACTAAAGTTATATTCAAAAGTTATATGTCCATTTATAATTTATCTATTTTTACAATATAAGCTTCAGTTTTTAAAATGATAAAAAATAGAGATCACAGTTACTTAGATTTGGCATATACTAATCATGTTGCTTAAGTTTCTCAGATATATATTAAAGTATTACAGATAAACAAGAATCTTCAAACACTTTCTAAACCTAGAAAATATGGCATTTTATATTTTATTATTCAAAATTTGGCTATAAAAGACAAGATCACTCTTGACAATACCATTCCTTTCCCAAGATGGTATTGGGCATCAAAGACACTGCATAAAGGGTTTGTCTTCCTTGACAGATAATGTTCTATTGGGGGAAAATTGTCCTTGCCTCAACTGTCTAGTCTAGAGGAGCAAAATAAAATGTAAAGACTACTAACACCTATCAAGAAAAGATAAGACAGTTTTTCAAAATATCCTGCTTCCAAAGAGATCTTTCGGATATCCTACACCTATAGTCAAACAAAACAAAACAAATGTCCCAGCTTCACACAAAAAAAACTGCGGGTAACTGTCTAGACAGTTGACTGTCATTATCTTCTTCTAAATTATATAAATTAAACATTTGTGCTTCCAGCTTATTCAAGTAATATATTTTCCTTCTCAGATCTTTAATAAAGTTAAAGACTAGACAGTTAAAGTTACTACCATCTCATATCTTAGCTAAAAACATTTAAATATTAAATTCATATTTTTCAAGATAAATAACTTTAAAATAATCCCTATATATTGCTAATTTTTAGTATTCTAGATATCTAAGATATACATTGTTTATTGTTTGACTTTGTGTATGTTATTTTCCTTTTCCCTTTCCTATACATTACCTTATAATTATTTCTATTATAAATAGCTTTAAATTTAGATTTAAAACTTGATTATTTAAACAAAAGTGGGAGATGTAGTGAGAAGCAGGCATTATTCGCCTTGACTGAGAGTTTGGTGTTTAAATCTTGAGGATCCCTGTATGGAATGTGGGCCATCCTCTTTGAGGACTGGTTGCAGTCTGCCTGCCCTTCCTTCCTGTTTGTTCCTCACATTCTCTGAGGTAGGATTGCTGTCACTACAGCCCTCTGAGACATTTCAAAACTTCAGGAATTTTCCTAAGGTTCAATCTTGTATCAGTGTGTGGTTTATATAAACTCCTTAATAAATATTAACCCTTTTTTTATATAGTCAATTGCCAGTGAATAATTCCTCCTATAAATTTAAGCTTCTACATGATTGACTCTCATATGAGAAGGCTACGTGAGTAGTTACTCAGTTTATAATGGCAGTCTGAACTGGGTAAATTCAAAAAACTCCAAAATTTCTAAAATTTCTAATTTGCTGAGAAGGAAAAAAGATAAAGATGGGTGAATCACAGCAGATGGTTTACTTACTGACACTGTTCTGTCTAATAATACAGTGGTGAGATGTAAATTTTTAATTTTCAAAAGGTATTACATTTTACATAAGGAGTTTCAGGAATGAACCTTATTACATTAAAATTAAAAGAAAAGAATATTTTTTCAGAGCTGAGTTCTAGAATGCAGTTCCTAGAAGACTCAAAGCTTAACAAAAGAATTGATCTGCGCTCCAAATGATGAAATAATTTTAGTGATTTGGGAGGAAAGGAATAAAAGAAAAAAAGATACTCATGCATCTTTGAAAATGGGCGCTGGTTCTGACAGTAATTGGAAAAGAGTTGCACACGCACTCTACTGCCGAGAATAAAGACATTCCCACAGGGCTTGGGTTGACAAATTCAGCATGATACTTTTATATGCTGGAATTAAACAGTGAATTAAATTGGTTAAAAATTATTAGGCTAAGATTTTTTAATTTTAATAAAACTCATAGATAAAAAAGATAAATCTAGTGTTAACACAAGCCCAAACATGTATAACCTTGCTTACTAAAATACAGATCATAGTACTAGCTTTTTAAAAAATGTATAGATGTGAAAATCTGCAAAATCTACACAAAAATATGTAAATTCTTTGATATATCAAAACGAGTTCTATATTAATATCAACAATAACCAATGAACCACCTTAATAACTCAAAACTTACATTCAAATATACACTATGATACAAAAAAAGAAAAAGAATTATGGGAGTAAAATTACTAGTTCTGGGACTAAAGGAAGAAAAATGCATGATATACATTTGAAATGGTTTGTACTGCTGTACTTTAAGGCACCATTGAAAAAGTGTACACAAGTGACATAAAAATGCTGTGCTGCTGTGAGTTTAAAAAATATATATGACGGATGAGTTACTAATTGCTCAAACTAAAATAAATTTTACAATATAATGAGTAATACTGCATTATAATGTAACAAAATAAGAATCAGCAACCTTACGAGTGACAGAGGATTGTTATCTAAAATACATAGAGAACTCAAGAAATTAGAGCCCCAAACCCTATATAACCCAATTTAAAAATGAGGTACAGAACTAAAAAGGGAATTCTTAGAAGAATTACAAATCGCTAAAAGGCACTTGAAAAAGTGCTCAACATCTTTAGACATCAGAGGAAAGCAAATCAACACAACTTTGAGATACCACCTGACACCTGTCAGAATGGCTAAGATTAAAAACACAGATGACAGCCTATGCTGCAGAGGGTATGGAGCAAGGGGAACACTTCTCCATTGTTGGTGGGAGTGTAAGCTTGTTCAGCCACTCTCGAATGCAGTATGGCTGTTTCTCAGAAAACTGGGAATCAATCTCCCTAGAATCCAGTAATACCACTTTTAGGCATATAACCTAAAGATGGACATTCACATTCCAAAAGCATTAGCTCAACTATATTCATAGCAGCATTATTTGTAATAGCAAGAACCTGGAAACAACCTAGATGCTCCTCAACTGAAGAATGGATTAACAAACTGGTGCATCTACAAAATGAAGTACTATGCACCAATAAGAAAAAATGATATCCTAAAATTTGCAGGCAAATGGATGGATTGGGAGAATATCTTCCTGAGCGAGGTATCACAAACCCAGACAGATAAGCAGGGTATGTACTCACTCATTAGTGTACTTAAAAAAAAAAGTCTAGGACATAGCTAAATAACACTCTGTTTCTTTCATGTCTGTTTGAAGGCCTCTGGCAGGGATGTGGCTGTGGAAGGACTCATTTTCTCTATGGGGCTAGCTACAGAGAGTTTGATTATGCTCCAGTAAGTAAATGAGCATCATGGATGGTCTTTTGTGTAAATGGGGAGATCATAAGAGTGAATATGAAACTAAGAGTACTGATAACTGAGTTGAGCAGATGGGGAGAAAAGAGACTGACTGGGAGGGGAGCAAAGTGGAAGAGAGTTTAACAAGGGAATAAATGGATAAAAAATGAGACTTTAATCAAAAATAAAATAAAAAGAATGTTAAATGTCAGAATTTTAAATTATATGTATATAAAATGTTGGTTATTTTTAATATTGTTATGAAAGAAAAATTCTGTTATGATGACTTTTTAACAGAGTAATGGAATGAAGAGAAAAGGTACAAAATTTAAATGTTAAAAGTATTCCAAGAGAGACCAAGCAAACAAATTTTTTTGGTAGATCAGAAAGAAATGGATCTTATTAAAATACCCTTTTTAACTAAAGGTAAGGGAAATCGGGTAATACAGTGAAGGCAAGCTAGTAAAAGTTTCTGGAGTTTTTGAAGTCGTACTAAGTTTTCACTTTCATAATTTTTTTGGTTTCATTTTCTGTTGCTGTAATTAAATTCCCTGGTAGAAGTAGTTCAGAAATGCAAGGTATAGTTTGGTCCACATTTAATGTTTTCGAATATAATGGCAGAGACACATAAGGAGCTTCAAGCTGGCCACATGTGTCTACAATCAGAAAGCAGAGAGCAGTGAATGAATCTTCTCAGTTTGCTTTCTGCCTTGTACATACTCCAGTATCTTAGTCTAATGAGTAGAATTACAAGGTGTGGAATGGACTTCTTACATTCATTAACCAAATCAATACCAACTGATACACTCAGAGGCTATTATAAAATAGACAATATCTCACAGCAATTCCCTACTCCTATAATATCCCAAATCTGTACTCTGTGTGATTATATAACCTTTCCTTGTTGAAAATTCATACTAGTCTTCTCAATGATAAAATTAGAAAGCGGCTTTGTTCCTTCAATATATTGAATAACATGGATATAACTAAAGTCATGCATTCAATAATAGTATTGAGTTCAATGGAACTTGAGAACACAAAGATTAAATTTCAACTTGAGTTTATAGTATATTATTAGTGATGAATTATTTCAGATACAATCATCTTAAAAGAACATTAGCAAGGACTATAGTTATTGTTATTAAGGAAGTAGCATAATGGTTATAGTTTATAGTTCTTGACATAAAGCAAAGTAATTATTTGTATAATTTGGGCAAAACAATAGAGTCTGTGAAGGTTTTGTTTGTTAGTTTGTTTCATTGTAATTGAACAATATAAAAATTTCCCAAGACTTGGAGAGAGATTGCAGGAGGAATAGACAAAGAATTGAGAAAATAATTAGACTGTATTTCTAATACTAAGAGGTAAATATATTACATCTTTGGAATTATTTTAGGAAACAATGATGGATATGTAGATAGTTATTCTTCTCACAAATGAAATGGAAATACTTACTTTGTATGTATTTTTCTAGATGTCTAAGAGAGTTTATGCTCTAACAAAAGCATCTAGAGGCATATAGAAAGAAACTATCTTATCTAAAAACAATGTTAGTATTATAAGTCATTTACCAAATAATATTTGATCTACTGAGCAAATAAAAGAGGAAGTTACATTTGTATGTCAAAGTTTTAATCAGCAGAGAAAAGCTATAAATGGATTTTTAGTCTGTGGTTTCATGTCAGCTTTCAGTGTCAGAAATGAACATCAGAGTCTGTCAGATGCAAGTTAATGAATACACCACATGAGTCACTATCCAGAAACGACTTCTCACTGCACAGTCCTAAGACAGAAGATGGTAGGTGACACCCACATGCCAAGTGTAAGAATCTTCAGACACTAAACCAGAAATAGTTGGAGAATAGCTATCCTAAGAGAGGCATGATGATAGGAAAACACTACTTTCAGAAGCTAAGAAAGAAGGAAAAAACTTTAGAAAAAGTAACAGAAGGCTGTGTTTCTTTTTTTTCTTTTTCTTTTTTTTTTTTTTTTTTTGGTTCATCCAGAGAGGCTCAATGTCAATTAAAAAATGATCTCCTCCTGCTAGAAAAGCAAAGGCAGACGGGTACACATATTGCTTTAGCCATAGAAATGTCCTCAGAAAAATAGAAACATATTTTTAAAGGGGGCCAGGAAGCCCAGGATAACCCCAAATGTTTTTTTTTGGGTAGAGATGGAGGACAAAAGGAAAACAAAGGAAAGAGCAACAACAAAATCCAGAAATTCCTGGACCACAGTCAACACTAGATGTGTCAGTAAGTAGATTTACAATATAATTAGGAAGAAAAGAAAAAAGGAATCCAGATACCTTAGGTGGGAAGTCAAATTCCTGTCTTCTCTGATTTTGATGATTACAATAGCATGAGGCCTTCATATTTATTTTTATATGTACGTATGTATGTGTGTATGTATGTATTTATGCATTACCAGGTAGCCCTGCCTAGTCGGAATCTCACTAGATGTTCACGAGCCTAGCCTCATATTTAGAGAGAGGCCATTTTCACTGTGGAGCTGCTTCTCTGCTCACCCATTCTGAGAGCAGAGGGATAGCTCTAACACTCCTCTCTGAGTCTTGGCTTGCAGAAGAGGTGAAACCTGATTCAGTGGAACCCACATTTGTTTATTATTTTCTAAAACCTATTTATATACTATTTATACAGTGCTCTGCCTGTGTATATCCCAGAATGCCAAAAGAAGGCACCAGATTGCATTACAGATTGTTGTAACCCACTATGTAGTTGCTGGGAATTGAACTCAGGACTTCTAGAAGAGCAGCTCAACCCAGCCTGATTTTTAACTTTTTTTTTTTTAAAAAAAAAACATTATTTATTTATTGGTTCTTATTCTTAACCATTATTTATTGTTGTAGAAAGTGGATCTTTTATGCAATATTATATGGCTATCATTTCTTCTCTTCCTTCCCCTCCTATCACTTTCCAGTTTCTGTCTCTTCTTAGAAAACAAGCAAGTATCTAATGAATAATAACAAAATAAAGAAAATACAAGAAGATAAAACAAAAGCAAACAAATTGGCGCACAGGACTTTACGTGATGGGAATCTGTCCTGTGCCATAGAAACTGTTGAGACTCACTGGGCCTTCAGGAGAGAGCCTGTCTCTGGCACTTCCTTAAAAGTGCTAGAGTCTAAGATACACCAGAGGAATGCTTACTGAAGTCCCTTTCCAGTCTATTGAGATTGAAATCAGCCTCTAATCACATATACAACATTGGTGCATACACAGCAAGCCCCAATAACAAGACAATGACAACAAAGAGCAACACAGACAACTAAATAACAAAAAACGTTCTCCTCCTATTGGAAGATACCCAGAGAATGGAATGGAATGTAACTTAAATACAGCGTCTGCACCATGTCTGAAAAGTGATGGAATGTGGAGATTGTGCAGCTCTGCTCAGAAGAGATGCTGAAGAAAAGACAGTCTGCATGGAGATGTCAGAACTCTCACACACGATTTTAAGTCTTTGGACAACTTTGTATTGTCCTGCTCTCAGTCGCTTGTTTCCTTTGTTGTTCATTTTCAGAAAGGTTCTTTCAGCTGGACAGGATGGTGCTGGGATTGCTTAAGTTCTCTAAAGGTGTTTGTTTTCTAACCTCTCTTTTCATTCTACCTCTACCCAGAGCTACTGTATCTTTTCTCATTTTTTTCTCTCTCCTAATTATTTCCCTCTTCTACTTCTCCTCCATTGTTTTAATGTTAATGAGCTGTCTCGCTAATCTAATTTTGTCTCCATTCCCACATTGATCTCCTATAACACCATCTTAGAGTTATTAAAAGTACCCTCATACATCAAGTACTGTTATTGTTCTTTTATTCTCACAAAATTATTAGAGTTGAAGAATTATGTTAATTGGCTCTTGCTTAATTTTGGTACATATGACTTTATCCATATAAAATATCCCTAAAATAAAATCAAAGTATATGCAAATTACAAAATCTAGGGAAAGATAATGGTCATTTTGATTCAAGAACTGCAGATTGCCAGACAAAAGAGAAGAGTAGGGGTCTCTGCATATCTCATTACAAGTAAAATTCTGAATGCACTCACTCCTGTGTGAGCACACACTCATACAAGCATGTAAACCTAAGAAATATGAAAAACTGATAATAAAAAAATGGACCAGGTGAAATATAAACGGAAGCCCCTTTTGAATAACAATAGATTTCACAACACAAAAATCTCAAAACTAGTAGGAAATAAAACTATGTATTCACACAGGAGGCCCAGCCTGTCTCCTTTTCTCATCTGAACTCCAGCAGGGACTTGACCAACAGTGCAGAGGCATCAAGAATACAACACCACAGCAAGTGGTTCAGTCATTCCCCTCTTCCATTCCCCAAACCTCTCTTTCACTGTGGGGCCTTTGGAAGAATGCCATAGACCTTAGACCATACAATCCTGCTCAAACCCAAAGCAAGTTTAGGATTTGCTTTGTGACAAACAACTCTTCCCCAAACAAAACAACACAAAACTTCCCAGGAAGATTAGGTTAAAGCAGTTGAAGTCTTTCACTCTTTTTCACATTGTAGAAATTTAAAACACCCAAAAGGAGAGAATATTTCATTGACAAAGCCAATCTATGAAAATAAAATATTTTGTTCATGCTGAGGAACTCCAGTGCACTTCTCACACATTTGAACTTATTCAAAACCATCCATTTTGAACTGGTGCTGTAATGCATTCAGCAGTTATTTTATGACCTGAAGTTAAGGGCACAGACATTCATGTTGTCTATTTACAGTTGTGTGATTGCCATTAAAGCAAGACACCCAGTGCAAAAAAAAAAAAAATGTATTTCAAACTCTTAAAGACAGCAAGTGCTCATGCAATATCTAGAAAACCATCATTCACGGTGAAGCATAAGTAAATTTTACAAGATGAACACACATTTAAACATTCAAGAGCAACTAAGCCAGTACTAAAAAAGATTGTTAAAGATATCCTACATCCTAAAGAAAATACTTAATATGCATAATGTTACAGATAAAAAACTGTGTTCCAGACAAGCAATTCAGTGTTAAAAAGGACAAAACGGAATAAAATCCAAAGAAATTATAGAATCATCATGCACCATTGAATAATGACACTGATTGCTAATGGCATTTGTTCTCTAATCAAAGGATACAGAGTAGCAGATTGAATTACAAAAGAGGACCAATATATTTTACTGCCAACAAATTTCTCTCACTTGCAAAGACACTCACTATCATAATTTGGAAAACTGGAAGAAAACGCTTATCATCCAAATACAAGTTGAAATAAAGCAGGCATGTGTATGAGTTTCTAATAAAGTATATTTCAAACCATCACTCAACATTGATTAAAAGTAAAAGCCAAACAGCAAAATTCAAAACATATATAAATCATAAAAAGGATCTATTTCTAGAAGCCAGAACTACTTGAAATAAGAATAAAGATAGACTTCAAAACAATGGCAATGGATAATTGCAATAGTGTACTCTCACCTACGTGTAGATTAAATAACTGTCAACAAAGAAATTTTGTAAATAAAACATACTGTGGATTTGATGGTCTTAACAGCTTCTACAAAATACTCTACTCAAACAATGTAGAATGTTGAGTCTCCCTGTTTACTGGAAAACAATCACAATGTCCACATTAAGGATTTACCTAAGTAATATCAACAGGTGGATAGATAAATACAATCTGGTGTTGTGGCATATTATTTTAACTGGGTGATTGGTGCTACATTTGTTTATGCTGCAGAATATTACTTTAGATATACAAAGGTATGTTACTTTTATTTCTGCTACTTTTATTAATGATGTTAGGATGTGTTATGTTTCTTTATGTTGCACTTGTTAACTATGTAAAGATATGTTGCATTTGCTTAATTAAATAAAATTAAATCAGCAACTAGTTGACAGAAAGTAGAAGGGAGGAGCTCATCATGATTTTTGTATTTTTTTTTTGTTTTCTTTTGTTTTGTTTTATTTAGTTTTTGTTTTGTTTTTGAGTTGGGGGCAGCATTGAAAAAAGTGTTTCCAGAGAGAAAGTTACCAGTTACTACTCTAAATTCTCTAAATTCCAAGGTTTTAGCCCTAGATGCTGAATCTCAAGTTGCATTAGCAACATAGAAATTTAGTTAGAAGTACCTTTAGAAGAGGCAACCAAGCCATTGTTGAGGGTTCAGAATTCTGTCGAGGCTATGGCCTTACCAGCCTGGCTTCTAGTAGTTTAAATCAATGCCAATGTAATGAAGTTAAAATAGCAATGTTCTATACATACATATTATTTTATTTCAAATGAGAATAACGAAGTATGTTGCTTTGCCAAGAGAGAAAAAGTAATGGATACAAGTTAAAGTTATCCTATTAAACAGACATTGAAAGAAACGTATTTCCTATTTTTGTCTCATTTGTTGATCCTAAAGTCTACAGCATAGCCATGAGAACTCATTTTCTTTTATCCTTCCTATCTTTTTTCTTTCATTCTTTTTTCCTTCTTCCTTCCTTTCTTTTTCCCCTCTATTTAACACAAAAAAAATATGCCAAACTTGATAGAGGAAAGCCCATGATGACTTAACCTCACACAATAAACTATAGGTAACTGAATAAAGCTAGAAGGAAGAAAGAAGTCTTAGCCAGTTACAAATGGCCAGTTTGAAACAACATATACCATCAACAGTGTATTGACTCAGCATGTTACAAATACGAAGATACATGTTTTACACTTATTCATACAATGATAATTAGGGAAAATAGAGGAGGATATATTTTATGCAGAGTTGGAGAGGGTATATGAGAGATTTTAGAGGGATGAAATGGTAGGGAGTAATATAAACAAATTACAATACTAAAAATAAACAAACATAACTTAATGTTGTATGTTATGAGTACTGACGACTTTTACCATTCCTTACCAAAATGTTATTTTCCAAAATTAAGTGTATTTAGTACTAGCTAAACATTTTAAAACACATATGCATGTGATATTATACAGGTTGACTTGGCTATATATGGATGGTGACAAGATGCTATGTGTATTTATATACTTGGTAAAAATTTGCATAATGTGATTACTACTTAATCATCTTATGTCAATAATACACAATAGCCTATTATTCTTGTTTTGTTTATATATATACATCTTATTTGTACATGTGTATATACATATTTATATGCTTTCATAAATGATTTTGTACATATGTTAACCTCAGATGTTTTTCTTGATCACTAAGACTAAATTTAATGAGCTAAGTTCTCCTACTAAACCTGAAACTAGACAATTATCCAGACACCCTGTCCAGCAAGTCCCCGGGACCCTTCTGTTTCTACTTCCCCAATGCTGGAAGAATATTTGATGTTACCCTTGCCTACCTTTTGCATGGCTTCTACAAATTCCAACTCCAGTCTGTGTGTATGCTTGCCAGCTCCTTACTCTCAGTCATTTCCCATATTCTTAGCTATAACTTGTTTACCAGTAATCAAACTATGTTTAACTTTCCCACGACTACAATGACTTTGAAAATTTGTAAGGTCATTAAAGATATTTTTATCCCAGAAGTCAATAGTTAACCTGTAAATTGAGTTTTCTCAGGTGGGCTCTCAGTCATTTGTTGTCTGTGTTTCATAAAATTTTAGAAACAATGTCTAGGCATTGGCTTACTGGACATTCCTGAAGGCCAGGAACAGAACACCCACATTGTTTGCGATATAAATGTTTCCTTTGAGAGCTCATTAGTTGCAAATATTATTGTTGCAGGATCTTTTAAGCCTCACTGAAATTCACACATTTGGTCTCCTTTGTAAGATCACTCTCTCAGAACTACAAAGATTCTCCACTTGGCACCTGTTCATTTTATGTGTCAAGAGGCATCACAGATATACAACCTTCTAACACATAAGTTTTCTATATATTTTCTTGCCCTGTAGGTCTTTAGTCATTGCAGGATGTATTTAATTATATGTTCTGTGTGCTTATTGGACTGTATTTGGATATCCACAATTTTAACATGAGAAAAAAATTGAAAGTAAAGTTATTAAATCTACTTTAGTCCATTTGTATAATACAAATAAAATTATAATTTAAATTAGCTGTCTTCACTGTAGGACTCTAACATGTTTTGCACAAATATATTCCTTCTATTTCTTTAGAAACATAATTGTGCTTATTGTTTTATGGATATGATGCTGTGGATACTGCCCATAAGTAAATCATTTGTTCTTCTGTTAAGTGAAATTAGACGGCTGCATTCAAAAGTGTTCTTATTTCAATCTTTTAATAAGAATGTCAGAAAATAATGTCTCATTGTCATATTATTCTCAGACTTACCTTTATATTAGTATTCATTCTTTGACATTTTATCAAGACAACCTTTCAAATCTAAATTAATAAATTATATACTTACATAATATCAATAAGTTAAAACCTCACATAGCTTTTCCATATATTTCCATATTCACTAAGCCCAGAATTAGCCTTCTGAGTCAGAGTTTTATAAAATAAGATACTTGTAAAACTTAAATCTTTGTCTTTGGGCTCTGAATAGGATATTTTCAAAGCTAGAACACATGACTTTAGGTGAATCCAAGCAATTATACTCTCCCTCCTTTCTTTTTTTAAAATTTTTTTAAGGTGTGCATGTTGGTGTGTCACAGCTCATGTTTGGAGATCAGAAAGCAACCTCAAGTGTTGTTTATTACCATTGCTTATGACATGGTTTCCTTCTGCTTATTGCTACATACAACGAATAGTTTACAATGAGTTTCTGATATGTCCCAACTACACTTCTCATCCTGCTGTGCTCATTCTGGTATGGAAAATTCAAACTGCTGATCTTTTTAAAGTGATAATCCTATTTTGTTTTCATTATTTCTTTTACAGAGCATCCTAAATTTGAGACATTTTCAGTAGGATTTAGTGTTGAGGATATACAAAATCTTAAATACATAGTGAAGGTTTATTTTATTTTAGGGGTTGTTCTTTTTTTTTTTTTTTTGAAGGAGGAGCAATGGGTTTATTCTTTCTTTCCTTTTTTAATTTTTTATTGATTCTTTGAGGATTTCACATTATGCAGCACAGGCTCAATCATCTCCTTTCCCTTCATATCACATTGTTTTTAAAGCAAAATTTTATTTTATTTTCAATTCATATGAAAATTAATTATAAAAGGAATGTTTATAATAAAATATTTTGGGTTTTTAAATATTATTTACCCAATGCATAGGTAAGTTTAAATCAGGTTCTTTGTTTTTGAGTGACATAAAAGCTGGGGCAAATTTTATTATAATAAGTTTTGGGGGGTAAATATAAGCTCAATTAGAGCTCATGATTTCCAAGAGAAGACTAGGGAACATGGAGGATGCTCGGGTTATTCACATTCCACTCAAAAGAGACTCATTACCTTGCACTCACACCAGAGAACAAAGAATATCTGATGACTGCATGAGTGAGGGTGCCACAATCCTCACTTGCGATATTTCCAGATAATATTTGTGTACTGCTGAGTTTCAAAGACAAGGCTTTCTATGTAAGCTATGTTACCAGTGTCTTAATTTTTTTAAATTTTTTATTGTTTTTTGAAAATCAATATCAAACTTTATATAAAAAAGCAAAACATTCAGGATAGCTAGAGAAAAAACATACAGTAATAAAACTTCTTTTATCTAAAATACATGAAACATAAAAATTAAAATATAAAGTCTCTCAAGCCAGGTCCAGCTCAGCTACAGATGAAGAAACACAGTAGGTAACTAATACGATGGCTTAAAAATTTAAATGAGAATATTTGCTCAACAGGTCTGAAAACTGAGTCAAAAACACATGAGTGGGGAGCATACATTCTTCAAGGCCAAAACTGAGGCCAAATTTGATACCTGTGTTCCTGACACTACATGAAAGTAAAATATTTAAAATCATTTAAATCCTATTAAAGTAGGGTGACGTTCAATTAAAATGAGACCAACTGTAATGTCACTGGTCTTTTTGAAAGTGGATCCACACAAAAGTATGGGTAATTTTTTTTTTAACCAAGATCTTTTTATTTATTTGTACATTATTTTCTCTGTCTACTCAAGTCTGGGAACCACAAGCAAAAGAAAACATAAGATATTTGTCATTCTGAGAGTAGTAGCTTAAATCACTTAATATGATTATCCCCAAAATGAAATAACTTCATTCTCCATTTTGTGCACATATTAAAATTTTTGTATCCTTTCTTCTGCGATTGGACTTCTTGGTTGACTTTGTAACTAAGTTATTATGAACAGTCAACAATAAAGATAGACTGGTGTGTGAGTGTTTCTGGGATATACAGATTTGGAATGGTGTGGCAGGCATCAGGTAGATCTATATTCAAGTTTTTGAGAAACCTCCATGGTGACAACACAGTGGCTGGGCTACTTAATTTTTGTACCAGCTGTGTATAACAATTTATCTTGTCCATATTTTCAGTGTGTTGTTACTCTGTTTTTCTTTCTCGTTTTGTTTTTATTTCTCAAGACAGTGTTTCTCCATGTATCCCTCGCTGCCCTGGAACTTCCTCTGCAGAACAGGCTGGCCTCAAACTCACAGAGATCTGCCTGCCTCTGCCTCTCCATTGCTGGGATTAAAGGCAAGTGCCACCACTGCCCAGCTTGTTTTGTTTTCTTTTTTTCACACACATAGGCAAATGCTTTTTTTTTTTTTTTTAATTTGTGTGTGTGTGTGTGTGTGTTTTAAATCACTTTATTCACCCATCATCTTTCAATGAAATAAGATTGTTTGTGCTTAAAGTCCACTAATGAGTGAATACATCCCCTGGGTTTGTGAGACCTCACTCAGGAGGATATTCACCAAATCCAAAGGATGGGGTAATTATATAAAAGTAAATCAGAGAATCTACTATGAGGAAAATAACCAGGAGCTAAATGTAGCAAAGTTCTTCACTTTCTCAGTTTGGACAGCAATTTTAGATAGTCCTAAAAGTAACATCTTACTGTCCAATTGTATGAATGAATAATATGTTTATTGTTTACAACCACACAGCTCATAAAACTTTACTAAGGCTATTACATAATAAGTAAAAGTTCTTACTAATAGTCTATTAGCTACTTTGAAAGTCAGTATGGTTCATTTTCACAAGAAAGTTCAAAAATAGAGCAAAAAATTTTCATATTTGTAGATGACATTTGAGAAGCTTAGAATATATTTTCTAAAATGTTTTCTATGTGATATATTATTACAGAATTAAGTATGAATATAGTGTATTAATTGTACATGAGTTTTAATCATTACTTTATAATTTAAAATACATAATGTGCCATGTAAAATTATTATATGAGGTAATTCATATTGCTAAAATATCAGAATTAAATAAGGAACAGTTTTTAATATTTTTGTCTTATGGTATTAAGTTATATACACATATGTATTATGTAGATATTAAAATATAAAGTTTCCCTTTTCATCAGTCTTATACATGTGAAAAAAACCAACAAATAGCTATTTGCATCCTGTAGTTGTGTTGTAGTAAGTTTCCCAGGGCCCTTTTGGGCCCAGAGGTTTGTAACCTGGTCCGTGGAGGCTTTTGTCCCCCCAAATAAATGAATCAGACTCTTATATATTTTAAACTGTTAGACCCATATCTTAAGCACATTACTAGCTAGCTCTTTCATCTTAATTCAACCAATTTCCATTAATCTGTCTGCCACGTGGCTTGGCCCAGGGCTCCCCGGTATTCCTACATGATTCTGCTTCTGGAGTCGGATTGAGACTGACTAACTCCACCCTACTCCTACCTGCCTGTCCTCTGATTCTCCACCCACTTCTATGGTGCTCTACATAGGCCAAACCAATTACTTTATTTACATCATACAGAGAGCATTTCCACCACATAGTTGTATTTTTCATAAATCTTAGTGGATTCATAACAGATATTTGGGCATCAATGCCAATCTTAATGTTACTGTGGTAATTGCTATGAAAATGTTTTTGACTAGTGTTACACAGTCTCTAACATAATATTTATCTCTTACACTGTTTAGCCATTTCATAATAATCTATATATTAGTTATTTAATGAAAATACATTTTTAATAGACAAACAAAATTATGTATTAAAAAAATAAAGCTTAGGCTTGAAAATACTCTAACTAAACTTTGAAAGCTTCTAAATATAAAAACAAAACAAAATAAAAACATTAACATGTACCTCTCTGCAAATTCTCTATTAGAAAACAACCAAAATTTATCTTTTTAATGTATTCATAGCAAACTGAAAAGTTAAAATGTTTATTTCAGCTGGAAAGTTTTTCTAAAAATGTTCCAAATCACTTGTGAAACACAGACTGTTCCTATTGAAGCCCAGGGAATGTGAAGAGAAAAATATAGAAAACAGTAGTAATAAAATTGCTTTTTACTATAGCTAACATTCATTAAGCATAAATAGGCATTAATCTACTAAGAATCCCTTAAACTGTAGGAATCATTATTTCTTAAAATAATTAATTGTGAAGGCAAGAGTTGATGATAGTTGTAGCAACCTAGGCACCCATATTGAACAGCCATATCCTAGAAAAATGAAACATGAAAGAAATCAGCCTGAATCTCAGTTCAGTTCATCTATAACTTCAATTGGAAACTCTATCATTTTATCCTAAGTAGTCAAACCTATTTTTCACTTTCATGTACATATTTAAAATGCATCCCTTACTGGAAAACAAATACTTGCAGTGTTGTGAAGCCTACTACATAAATCACAGTCTGATTTAATAATCCTCTTTAGAATTTCAGTATGCTTAAGTATATCCTACACCACTTTCTTTCACAATCTCATTTAACTGAATTTTAGGAACAAAACATTGTACATATAAATGAACATCTAAATGTATTGGTTTGATATATATTGATTGTGTAATGCACAAATCACTATAAATACATATAGCTTCTGAAACATTTATTGTTCCTTTTACTTCACCCCTATGCAAATCACTTCCTACCTCAGAGGATGGCACTCCATTATAATAGTCATTCAATATGTGGCTTTCAGCCATAACAACATACTTAATGTTTGGAACTTACAATGGAAATAGACTGATGCAGGTCACAAGTTCAAGATCACATGCCTTTCTATTTTTAGCCTGTTAGATATCCTCTTAAAAGTTCCTAGTAATGGTATGGGAACAACAGAGGAAAATAGGAGAAAAACTATGTAACAATAACATGACATTACAAGAAAAAAAATCACATAAAAATTATACAGTATTAGCAAGATCCAGAAAGTAGTCATGTTTGTGGGCTTTTTTGTTTGTTCATTTGTTTTTATTTAGTTCTGTTTGGGTTTTTGTTTTGTTTTGTGTTATGCAATCTGTCCTTTCATGAGGACGAACAGAAGCCCCTAACAGAGCCATTCTTTTCTCCAATAGTGGCCTAATTGTTTTCTCATTATTCCTACCTGTAAAACTCTGACAAATAGATGATTATAGGCCATATTCATATCACTGCAATGGTTATTGATTAATGAATCATATTATATTATATTATCTCTACACAATGGTTTTTAAATGGACCCATATATTTGTTCCAGGACATTCTTTCCAGTCTAACTCCCTACAGCACACCAGGGAGCAACAGGTATTGTTATACAAAGACACATTTTTATTGTTGTTATTGTTGAGGTTAAGATTCAATGTTAGTACTGATACTGCACAAATTTCCATTGATAAAGAAAATGTACCTTTAACCACATAAGTTTCTCCATATCTACTTGATAAATAATTGTTTTTCAAAATGAATGAACATGCATCCATAAGTCCATAACTATTGAACACATTGACTATACATACCATGGTTCCTCTGCATCATTGAAACATCC
The DNA here is from genome assembly GCA_004025045.1 of Sigmodon hispidus. Lineage (NCBI taxonomy): Eukaryota > Metazoa > Chordata > Mammalia > Rodentia > Cricetidae > Sigmodon > Sigmodon hispidus. The sequence goes on from PVIH01005391.1 coordinate 27,560, forward strand.
ATCATCAGCCTACAGGCCTAGGATATCTGATAGACTTCTAAGTGAAGAAGGGTATTCTTAAAGATTTTCTAACTTATTCTGGCAAGTTTTGACAATTTTGACATCATACTGTCAGAATTTGAGGAAAGAGCACTTTTTTCTTTTTTTCCTTTTTTTTTTTTTTTTTAACCTAGTGGCTAACTTTTTCTACAAGGAGATCAACTCCATATAGAATTTCTTCAATTCCTTTCATCATCTCTGAAGTAGATTGCTGTTGCCAGTGGCAGGCAATTCATTGTCATAAGAGTAATAAGAAACTCTGTTATTAAAATATCTTAAATGCCATATTCTGTAGTTATCTTAAGTGTTTAAATAAGACCTGTCCATATAAAATTTATCCTGAAGAAAGATGCAAAAAGCAATCTGATAAATAATATCTAGTAGCTGTCCTGGTCCAAAAAAAAGTGTCACTCCAAGGAGTTTGTAATAAATAAGAGCATGTGAATATTAAGTATTCAACAAAAATAGCTAATGATTTTTATCATTCTAATCCAATAAGACTTCATTATTCTCATCTTTATCACAATGGAAGTAGGTATGCTAAAATAAGTGGGTGATTTTACCAATGAAGGTTATGTGTAGTAAGAAGTTTCTGCCAGTCCAGCCCATGGTTCAGGCCCACAGACCCACAGTACAGCTGGCATACAGTTCAAGCATATAGCTAGCAAGCTCCCTTATCTGAACTCATTTCCATTAATTTTACTTGCCACATGGCCCTTGTGTTATCTACTTTTTACATCTTGCTTCTTGGGCAGCTGGATTTCATCTCTCTTGAGCTCACCCTTCTTCACCTTTATCAATTTTCAGATAGCCTGCCTACTTCTAAGAAGCCCAAACAGTCCCTTTATTAACAAGTGATTTTCACCCCATACAGAAAGACATCCCACATCAGCTATTCCTTCTTCTCCCAAATCTAAAGAAAGTAAGAGAATGTCATAATCACATGAGCTTATTTAGTATTTGTAACTGAAGGAGAGTAAAAGGGGGGGGGACACTAGGCACCACAAGACAAATTTTTTTATTTTTCTTTTTTTTTTTGCTATTCTTTGCAATGATATTTTCAAATGATTTTCCTCTAAACTCTCTAAACTAGTTCTCAAATGAATAGACTCAAGCACTATTAGAAAAGTTTTCTGACATCACAGAATGAAAATTTCAGACTTTCTTCAACAGAGGATCATGCCTTGTTAGAGCCAGAAACTTCTTCCTTACATCTGATTTGAGGTTCCTGGTGATCTTTAAAAGAATGAACTCTTTCCATATATATGCTCAGATACCTGGAATAATATCCTCAGAATAATAGCTGCGCTGTAATCAAATGACACATAGTTAATCTGGCAGGTTGCTCACAATATTTTAATAGGTTACTTCCTTTTATGTGCATTTATTTGTAAACATGTGTATTTGTTTACAATAGGCTGGCCAAATAAGTAATATGATAAATCATCACATTCAATGCAATATTGTAATAGTTGCATTGAGACACATTATAATATATAAATATAACATATGTTATATATGTGTATATATATATATAACATATAAGAAATATGTTAAATGTACTGGTACAGATTTTAAAATGTATTTTATGTGTAGATAGTGAAATAATGAGATTTAGTTGCATGAGAAAAATTACCTATTAATACATTTTGTAAAGGACAGAACCAGTCCACTTACAGTTTGTGAATTATAATTAGTGTTTTCGTCTCTTACAAAAAAACTTTCTCTAGTTTCAATGTTTTGTTTTTAATAATTTCTGAGATTTTAAACACCCCCAGGGTTTTTTTTTAAAAAAATATAAGAACCTGTAAATCTAAAACACTTACAATGAAAAGAGTTATCATCAAAGTCTTTAAAGAGATAAATGCAGAACTACGTACAATCTGTTGTATAAGAATAATAATGGACCAAACTTCAGAAAGGCTTACTTAGTATGTTCACTTGGTGCTTCATCGATGTGGAGTCATGGAATACAGCTATCATAGAGTTTTTCAATAACTTAAACATAGTATGTTTCACTTTATATAGACTGAACATACATGAATTTCATTTTAAGAATATTTTAAAATTTAAAATTTAGAGCTACTACAAAACCCAAAAATAGTTTAAAAGGACTGCCATATTTCTGCTATAAATTTTCATTCATTTATGATTGTAGCTATTGTCTCTGTTAGAAGAAGCTATATAAGTAGCAGAAACACAACACCTCTAATCTAAAATAATGTCTCACTGAAACCACTCTCCACTTTTTCTCCATCTGGATAGTTCTATGAGGGAAGTCATTCACCTGATATAACTAGTACATGTTTACTCAGGTAATATTTTCATGCAGCTGAGGAAACTTCATTAGGCATTAGAGTAAACAATGAATTGCCTTAAGATAAATTAAATGACATTCTGAAATATTCTTGTCTTAGTATGTTGTGATAGTAAATACAAATTCTAAAATATAAGCTGAAGTATTATGAGCATTAATAAGGATTTCCAGAATAATTAGTGTGCTTCCTGATTGTAGTATTCTAACCACGTACTCAGCCAAGCACTTGACACAAAAGCATTTGCAAATGAATCACCACCTTTTATACCTATTTTTTTCAAAGAATATCCTTACTAATCACAAGGAGTTAGTGTGTTAACTCTGCTACTCAGAACACTCACATGCCATTATCTGCTGGTAATAACATCAGTGCAAAGCAATTTTTAGCTAATGGTTTTGTCATTCTAATGCAATAAGACCTTATCATCAACATCTTCATTACAACTGAAGTAAGTTTGAGAAATGACCGAGTATACCAAACACGCTTGTGTCTATGCTGACATCTAAACAAATATTTTAGTAATGCAACATATACCTTAACATTGTCACTGATTTTAATATGGGCAACAACAATTATTTTGAATTATACGCTCTCTTTTAATTATAAAACTCCTCATAGACACTGGCTTTACTAACTGTCACCACAACCTACTTGCAAGAGAATATATAGATCCCTAAGTATCTCCTATGAATTAATGTTGTTTTGTTTTTCTAAAATGTGTGAAAGATAAAAGAGATTTGGGTAATGAATGCACAGTTATTTCATATAATTAATTATTAATTAATACTAATTGTTAGGATTTGATAAATTTAATAACAGAATAAATAATTATTTATTAGATAAATGTGATTGATAATTTACCCTATTCCTAATAGGCAAACAATTATCATATAAAAATTCTATGATTTATGCTATTCATTTCTAGTATTTATAGTACTAAGAGAGAGAAAAGAAAGTATTTTTTGTTAAGCTTTGAGGTCAACAAGAAATATGAACAGGAATCCTATGAATATTTGACAGTTAAAATAATGAGCTTTGGAAATGTTATAGTTGATTGAAATGCTGCATTCAGATACTTTAGCAATGAATTAAGGGAAAATAAAGATTATTTTATAACCTACAAAGTACAGTTTCACATCTGTTATTATAAGTAAGAACAAGAGATATGAAGATAAAATTTTTAGAGACGGAACAGATATTTATGATGAAGATACACTCGGGTTATCTGACCTACTCGAGAGTCTTTACATTTATATATTAATACTTGACCTCTTAGTTTTCTAAAGTTTTCAATTAATATCATTCATTTTTTAACATGTTTAATACATTTTAAAACTCAAAATGTTCTAAATATATAAACTATAGGTTAAAAAATTAATAATCCATGTAAGTTCAGAAAAAAAATCAATTAAAATAGATTTTTTGGCCCAATTCTGTGTATGTTTCTAAAACAGATGCTAAAATTTTTTCCCTAAAGTCTCAGTTAAGATAAACTTACAAATGAAGTCCATTTAAAATAAAAGTGAATTTACAGTGCCTCCTTGCAATATGGCATCAGACAATTGAATTAATTTAATTAGTGAATAGATTAATTTTCCTCTTTAGATCATCAGGAAGATATCTTCAATTCCAGGAGGAAATCTCAAGCATAAGAGATAATTTGCCTGTAAATAATTAATTTTCATGTAAATAGCCTGTGAAGGCAAAATGTTTAATTGACTATCAGACACTTCAATTGTTATGTTTCCTCAAGACAGCACACTAGGAAAGAGATCATGGCTCTTGTGAGGCTTGGGGAAGCTTATCTTCCACACTTTTCATTATTCCCCAAACACAATAGACAACACAGGGTCAAAAACAACAACTGCTTTTGTTTTATCAGGTGGTCTGCTTTCAGAAAAGCCAAGGAGGGCTTCTGTCTCTCAGGACACAAACTATGTAATAACAGCTAAAGAAATGAAAATATGCCAGTAGAGTCTTTAATAGACTACACTAAAAATTGTATCTGTTATAAATTCTGTGATCCTTATCATTGGACATCAGTATAAATTAGTTTTGATAATTTTCATATTAGTATTTAATATCAAAATGAGTTTTACTTTTTAGGAAAACTGAACACTTTTAATAAGTTTTTCTACAACATTCAATATCCTGATATTATTAAGATAAATTTGATAATATCATAGTAACAAGAAAAATTTTATAGTTCCAGATACCTAAAATATGCTCAATCAAATAAGTTTTTTGTTGAAGTAGTGATAATAAAAAAATATTTAAAATAAATGATAAAAACTACATCATTTTTAAGTGAATAATATTTGAAACTTTTTATCAGGTTAGGAGAGATATGAACTTGCTGATACACACTCGCAACAGTATGGTACTTTTGGTGAAAATAGTTTAATAACTTTTGATTATATGGTACAATAAGATAAAGCCAAGTCATGATGATTTTATAGAAACAATGTTGGGAAATGTCTGCTGTCTACATGTCAGCAAATAGAAATAAGAGACTTGGACCTCAATGAATGCAAACATGGGAACCTTTATCACTGTAAGGCCTTCCAGGGGTTAGGTGGAGAATCTAGTGCACAGTATCAGGTATTTTCCAGCACTGTTAAAATCTAGGAAAAAATTAATTCAAAACTAAAGATAAATTTTAGAAACACTGGAATATATTTTAACCAATACAATTCTTTACAAATAATCTGTTCATTCTGTCAGTCTACAGTGAAGAAATTAAATGGCAAAATGATGACAGGAAGCTGCTTCTTTGGAGATTTTTATTCTCTCCTCTTTAGCTTTCTTTATGAACTACAGTGGGGTTGTGTTCTTCTCAGCACAGTTCAGGAACCTGTTAGTTAACAGATTCATATTGATATAGTGTCATTAATCACATGACTTATCCTAATAATTTTATTCACTCTTGGCTTATCAAAATGAGGATCATTTCGAACTATTTGTCATGGTTTTAAGATGAGGCAATTAAATCGAATGCCAGGTTTCTTCTTGCTCCAATAATTCCTGACTTATTGAATCATTCTTCCTACTTAAAATCATTCTTCTAATAGAGAAATCAGATTTCATAGGACTGACTTCTTTTTGTATTTTAAAATTATACATGTCATTACAAAGCACTATAATGTGAACCTATTTTCTTGAATCTAGAAAGTTATTTTTGTGTATCTTCCGTTACGTTTCGCAATGTAATAGGGGATGATGTTTTGTGTTCTGTGTCTTTGAAAGCCTTTTTGAGCAAAATAGTGTCTGATTTTCAAGTGTGTTTTCATTATTGTTCCCATTGTAAGCATTCATTATTGATGCTGCAATATTTCAGTAGATTGTGTCATTTAAGAGCACAGCTTATCCTAACAAGTAAAATCATAGCATGAACTCTCAGTTATTTGAAGAAAGAACTACTTATTTTTCTTCCTTCATTTAATAGTATAGAGCAGTGGTTCTCAACCTTCCTAATACTGAGAATATTTAATACAATTTCTCATGATATGATGACCAACAACAAAAAATTATTTTTATTTCTACTTCATAACTGTAATTTTGCTACTTCTATGTATATTAATGTAAATATTCATGTTTTCTGATGGTTTAGGCAGCTGTTGTGAAAGGGTAATTTGATTCTCAAAGAGATTGGGAGCCACAGGCTAAGAACAACTGGTCTAGACAATGGTAAATTGTAAATGATGTATAGAAGGTTCTTATCACTTTTATCAGAAAATGTAATAATATTTGAATTAAACTAATGATAATAATAATGTGTATTAAATATTATAAAAGGATTACTTTATGTATTATCATGATCATTAACAGGATGAAGGATCATAAGTATATATACTTATAATTAGAAACAGAATTGGGGAGATGAAATGTGCTCAAATCACAATGGTAGTAAGAGGTAGGGCTAATGATTCTGACTTAGAATCTCAGCTTTTAAAAAGATGGAGTAAATATCTAACCACATGAGTCATTTTCTTTATATTTCTAGAATAATACAATGGCAAGATATTTGGTTTGGGGCATGAGAAGTTGCAAGTAAAAATACCCTTTTAATTGTAATGTCATATTTCAAACATTTGACAATTCAGAAATGCAGCATTCACATATAAAATAATTTTTCATGACAAAGTTTACAGAAAAATGATAACCATATTTTATTTTCTCTTGGAAAATACCTCTAATAGCATGATGATATAATTTAAGGAAGGAAATTTAGTACATTTTACATTATGTTCTGCAGCACTTTAAGAAGTACACTTAGGTCTGTATTAGAGTGAGATAATTATCTTTTTATGTTTATTGGGAGTAGAACAATACCACTATATTTAGAGAGTGGTGAGATTTCCTGTATTAGCACTATGCATAAGCATCTGTAGATAGACACAAATCCAGGTAGGCACATTAGTCCTTAGTTTGTTATCCTGAACTCCCTTAGCTGAAATGGGCCCTTTGCATAAACCCAGGAAAAAAGGAATATTAATTGTGGAAATATCCATTCCTCAATTAAAAATACTTAGTACAAAATAAAACATTGTAGTTACAAATGATGAACATTTAAATTGGAGAAGTTATTAAAAGTATTAATAAATCATGGCTATAAAATTGAATGTACACTGCCACACAGACAGAAAGAATAATTTTGAAGCACTAATAATGTTTTTATAAATTTAATTTGTAGTATAATTTGAGCACATCATTTTAAAAAGTCTTGTCAGTGTAGAACATTTTTAAATTTAAAGATTATTGGTTGGCGAGCTGGGCTTCCTTTTTACCCCGACATTTTAGGAAGGCTGTGGTGGTTGTCGCCACTCTCCCTGCTCCACCTCAAGGATGATAAGAAGAAGAAAGATGCGGGAAAGTCGGCCAAAAAAGACAAAGACCCAGTAAATAAGTCTGGTGGCAAGGACAAAAAGAAGTGGTCCAAGGGCAAAGATCGAGACAAGCTCAACAATCTAGTCCTATTTGACAAAGCTACATATGACAAATTCAGTAAGGAAGTTTCCAACTAAAAGCTTATTACTCCAGCTGTGGTCTCTGAGAGACTGAAGATTCGAGGGTCTTTGGCTAGGGCAGCCCTTCAGGAGCTGCTTAGTAAAGGACTTATCAAGCTGGTTTCAAAACACAGAGCCCAAGTAATTTACACCAGAAACACAAAGGGTGGAGATGCCCTAGCTGCTGAAGATGCATGAGCAGGTTCAATCAGATGTACATTCGGAAAAATAAAACTGTTATTAAATAAAATAAATTAATTAATTAATTAATAAATACATTGAGAGATTATCATCCTAATAATGATGTTAGTAGCAAATATTATATTTAAGGAATTTATTGAAGATTATATGTGTATAACTATGACTAAATCTTTTGTTTAAACAAACTACCTAACAGAAACACATTTTTTTTTTATTTTCAGCTATAGAATGTCATTAATATATGCTTACAAAATATCAAAGAATAAAAGAATAAAATCAAAAAATGTTGAAAAGGTATTAGGTGTTGGACATTGAGCTTTGTGATAGGAAACATTGAAATATATATTCCACAATGAATTTCAAATTCTTTTCTAACTCACCTGTATATCTAAGGTCTAAGAGAAAAAGAGTTGCTTAATCTTTAAGCAACTAGCTTAAATCTATTGTAATCTAAATACTTCTAATTAAGTTTCAAGTAAAGAGCTTACAAAACATATACTATTCAAAGTAAAAGCAATGGTTTTTATCATATTGTCCACCTTGGATATGATGATCTGAATAAATGTTGAGAATCATAATATCAAGATCACTCTTCAACAGTTTCAAGAACCATCAGTTTATTCTTAGATACAAGATACATCTCTTCATTTTATTTGTAAATGTTCCAACCCAGCTTACCCATGTCTAATTAAAACTTTAATAAAGAATTCTTCATAGTACTAATATTATTAGCTATCTTGTTCCTTCTTGGATATTCTAAAATATGATTGGAATGTTAAAATTTCACATAGAAATTTTGTGGAGCATCAAGATATTAAAAGATATCTGAAATTTAGCCTTAATATATATTGCAAATTTTATTCTCACATATAATAATTTTTGACTCCAAAATTCATGCCTTACTAACAGAAAATAGCATAAATCTTTTGCACAAATTCTAATTGATCTTATAATAAAATCCCAGAGCCAGATATTTGGGCAAATGCTAAAAGATCAGAAAGACATAGGAATTAGCCACAGCTGCTTTTCACCTTGCCAACTCCTCAGCTGGAATGGAAAGTTCCTGTCTGCATGAATCCTCAAATTAAATGGGGAAATAAAGGCAGAAGAGAAGGCAGAACTCAATTCTCCTCCTGTAGAGGCCTGGAAATCTAGCTAGCCTCAGTTAGTGCAAACTGGTGAGAACTAGTGCCTTAAAACATGAGCTCCCTCCTTGTTGCTCCTCTTACCCAATCATCTCCTTCTCTTATGATTTGTTCCCACCTCTTCTTGGAAATACCTTGATTTGGCCCAGTTACAGAAGATTTTTTTTTGTTTGTATGTGTGCGTGTGTGTTTTATTATGAACAAAGAAGTCACAATTTCTATCCTTGTATATCCTTATTCAAGGTCCCTTCTCCCACCCACCACATCAGCTCATTCTCTCTTCTCCCTATCCCCCCTCCCCGCAGGCAGCAGGTGGTCCCAAGGTCCCACTGTCCCAATATTGCTTAGTTCGGCCACCACTCCTGACAGATCCAGTTTTCTCCCCCAACCTCAAGACTGAATCAAGTGTTCCTCTAGGGGCAGTGGGATCCAAGGAGTCAGTCCAAGGTGTTTCTGATCCCAAGCTGTTCAGTAGTTGTGGTTTGCAGCTTAGGCATGCTTTGCTTTTTTCTTGTTTGTTTGTTTGCTTGTTTGTTTAGAGTCCACTAAGGAGTGAGTACATCCCTTGCTTAACTTTCTTGGTTTGTGATAGGAAGCTAATGTGGATTTGGAAAGAGACTAGGTGCTAGGGAAACCTCCAACAACTCACAAGATGTCCCCAGCTAGGTCACCAACCAATAGTGAAGGTGTATATAAACATGATTTCCCCTATAATCAAATGAATGACCACCCTAAGTCTCATCACATAACCTAAAACTAAAAATGAACAGAGGTAGAGGCAGGGATATAGGGCTGAGCACTGGGCTGAACTCCTATTCAAGCTGAGAGCAAAGGAGGAGAATCTGTATGAGCAAGGGAATAGGGATTACAAGGAAAATCTCCATAGTGATCACTGGCTTGAGCTCTGGGGAGCTCACTGATGGAAAAACAGCCACTGAAGAACCATTGGTTCCTAGCTCCCAAAGTGCTAGGCCTTCCAAGGATACACAACTGTCTTCTGAGATGGGCAGTATACAGAGCCTCAAGAGAAGGGATCAGACAGTGTTTCTGTGTGTGGGCTGGCACCTCAGAGACCATTCACCCCAGAGGAACACCTTACCCAGTCTTGATATTAAGATGAGGAAATTGAAATTGCCTGGAGTGCTATGGTCTTTTTGAGGAGGGGAATGAAAGGTTAGGGATGGGAAGAGGGGAGGCTGAATACTGACTGAGAGGGATTGGGAGGAAGGAAGCAGGGGGGGGGGGTGAAGCAAGGGGATACATGGATAAGCAAGACTTTATTTTTTTAAAGAAGAGCTCCTAAGCATCTCTGCATAAGCCAAGCAGGGGTCTGCCTGAGGCCTTGAAGAGGGCAGAGTTCAGATACAACATTCCTAAACAAGCAAGAGAGACCATCACCAAAAGCTGAGAGACCACTGCCAGAAGCCAGAGAAACATACATATCAAAGTCCTTTCTCCTGGGAAAGAGAAGAGGGAAGGATCTAGGAAAGGTCTCTCCTGTTCCCTGATAAAATTTACTTGTTTGATTCAACTTGTTCCCAGAGACTTGTTGCTTCTAGACCATCTTGCCCCCTTCTCCAAGGAGAAAAGCAGGACTCTGACTATAGAAGCATCCCCAGTTCCTGACCCCTCCAGGCACTAACAGCATTCTCCAACCTTATATTCTTCTCTCTGCCCATCCATATCACTTCTTTTCTCAGACTTCCTAGTATTGGAATTAACAACCTATGCACTTTCTAAGTAATGGAAAATACTGGGAGCAAAGGCTTGAGATCCCAAGTGCTGAGATTAAAGGTATGTGTCACCACTATTTGACTCTGTTTATCTCCTAGACTGGATCAATCTAATGTAGTTCAGGCTAGCTTTGAGGGCTAAGATTCAAGGTGTATGAAACCACTGCCTGGGGTCTATGGCTCACTCTATGACAGGCTCTGTCCTCTGGTCTTCAGCAAGCTTATATGATACACAATATATCACCACACCTACCAATAGTAATTATTTCTTATTATATTTTACAAATAAAATAATGTGTAACCAAAATTGAAAATAATAACCTGCCAATTAGATGGAAAAAGAAATGAGTTACAAAGAGACTGTAATTGAGTTAAAATAGTTGTCTTATACTTTATTTGCTATTACAGTAAAGCATTGGAGGAAACACATATTAGATAAGTCAAAATTAGAAGTGCGAAATGTTTTATCTCCCATCACCTTTTCTTTCTCTAAATTAGCTCATGTAATCAAGTTGTTGTTTTACAAATTCATGGCCTTAACTTTCATTATTTTTACATACGTATAAATCATAAAATCTCATATACTTAACTACCTAAGAAAACTTATGCAATATGTAACTTGTCCTATAAATACATGTAAGTAGTTTAAATAAAAATTTCTTATTTGATCTGAAAACTTTTCCTCCAAGGGCTAAAAACATCCATTAAAACCCCCAAAATGTTGTGAGTTCTTGGTCAAGGATTCCCAAGAGGCTTTCAAAATCTTATATGATAGTGTTTTTGTTGTCTCCACAAAAGTGGAAGGTAAGTAACTATTGATGATTATACCATGTACTTCAGATAGTGCCCTGAGGCCACTGAGCCAGAAACAACATGAATGTCTTTTCCCTGAGGACTAGCTTTCATGATAATAGCAGATGTGATACAAGTGTCCACAAAAAAAAAAAGAAAGAAAAAGAAAAAACAAGAAAAAGAAGAGTAAGCACCAGGAGTCTTGCCCGTATAATGACACTTATAAGATCCAACAAAGACCAACATGGCAAATAAACCTAAGAAGGCAGTAATAACGTAGATACCTTGTCTGCTTTGGCTGTAACCAATAGCTTTCTAATTAGACAGTGTTAGAAAACTCATAAATTTTGGAGGAGAACTTATGATACCATTTTACTAAACCAGTATAGCCCCTAACTGCATGCAAAATGTTTGTCCTTATACCAGTAGATAACCCTTCATCAAAACAATTTTTTTTTGTAAAAGCAGGAGATCATTAATTAAAAAAAATGTAGAGTTGTGAAGTACAATTCCAGTGGTTTTATCTATAATAAAACTGTATCACTCATGGCTTGGGGATCACTGCAGAAAAAGTTGCAGAAAGAGTCAGAGAGTCAAAGTTTCTTGTGACAGTTGAGTCTCCTGAAAATGTCAGAATCTATGCCATTACTAGGACTGCCTGAATGTAAGATGAAACAGGATAACAATAGATATGATATTGTGAATGGCAGCAAGCTCTGGAGGCCTTAACCTTACAAAAAAGGGCTACAAACAATTAAGGAATGCTGAGTATGAGAGAAATAGGCTTTCTAAAGGATAAACACACCAATTGGTTATTCAATATTAAATGGATATCCTAGAAACATACATTCAAATAATATTATACAACCAGAGAAGGTTGTATTCTTGTTACACATATATGTCTATTAAAACAATGAGAAAACAGGCCATGAATTTGAATAACAGCAAGGAAGAGTGACATAGAAAAATTTTGCAGGGAAGAAGAAAATGAGAATAGATGTTGTTGTATTAAAATCTCAGCAAATTAAAGAAATAATTTTAAAAGAATAATGTAGAATGAGAGTCAAGCAATTAATGCATTAATTTTTAATTAAGAATGTGGTCCAAGAATGGAGAAGTAAAGGAAAAATAATATATGTCAGGCTATTTCTCTCAGTTATTTGCAACATTGAGCTTGTAAGAAATATCTATCAATCATAACTACTCTCTGTATACCCTCTTTCTAAATTAGTAATTATAGTACAGTATTTACAAAATTTACAAAAAAATGTAGTTTTTAACAGGTATTTAAATATTTTCAGGTCTTTGTTTCAAAATAAGATTACTTATTTCAATTTTAAGGACACTAACAAAAAGAGAAAAACTTCCATAAAGGCAAGAAGGAAGAGCTGAACAAGTTTCAAGAATGATTTATCTGAGATATATACACAATTCTAGACTGTGTGTCCTGAACACATATTTCTCTCCTGACAATTTACCTAGCAACATGTCAGCTAGGTAAACTAGTCCAACCTAGGACTCCACCTCCATTGAACATTATAAATATCTTCCTCTGAAAAATCTAGTAAATTTCTCTGCCATAAAGATCATTAATTTACATAGTTTATATTAAAAAAAATGCAAATATATAAGAATATTATTGATGACCTATACATGCTGCCTATATATGTCTTTGTACACATGCAAAGAAAGTAACCAATCTTATGCCTGTGCTAAATAGTGCATACACATGCTAAAACTAAAAGCATTACAAAAAGGCACATGCTCAGCAGAAAAAAATGCTTCTAACCTGTCAGTTAGACACTCCCTAAGCAAAATCCCAAATACTTTAAGACTCTTCAACATTCTTTAATGGAAAGAACCTAATTCTAACCAGGGTTTGAATATCCTCAATCATATGGCCACTGTCAATCTTGTCAAATAATGTTTCTGAATAATACTATCACCTTACTTTCAATAAAGCTTCCTCCTTACATCAAGTCTGTGTGGCCTTTCATTTTTTTGTTAAGAAACCAAGATCATGAAAATGCCAGGATGAGACCCTGCTTGCTCACCAGTAACAATTTAACAGAGCAACCTGAGTAGTAGGATGAGCTACAAAACCTGACTAATTGCATAGCTGAAGTGATGTACAATATTTGTAATGCAGAGTAATCAAACACAGTGAAAAAATAGTTTAAATAAATTTAATGCTATCGGTAGGCATGTTGTAATACTATAATTGTTGCACACTGTAAAGTCCATACCATGTCTATCTTTTTGGACCTGTGTTAACTCACTCAGAATGACACACTCCAAATCCATCCACTTGCCTGCAGATTTTAAAATGTCATATTTTCCTGCTGAGTAGTACTCCCTTGTGTAATTTGTTTGTAACCTATTCTTCAGTTGAGGGGCATTTAGATTGTTTCCAAGTTCTGGCTATTACAAATAATGCTGCTATGAAGATAGTTGAGCCAATAACCCCAAACTATATTGTTGTAAATGATTTCTGGCCCACACTAGCCGGGCCTATGCTCAAGGTTCAGCCCCTTAGACTCGCAGTTTACCAGTCCCACGAGTCACACAAACACTTCTATTATTTTTACTCTGATTGACCTAGAGTTCGGACATATGATTTGCTAACTCCTTCATCTGAACTAACCCATCTTGTTCAGCTGCATGGCTTGGTCCCTTTTGTCAGAACAGCATTTTATCTTCTTTCCTCTGTGTCTGCTATGTCTCCTCATCCTGTCTGTGAGTGCTCTCTCTGGCAGTTTTCTGGCATCTGTGTCTGCTCTGAGATGTTCCTGAGTTTTCTTAGCCTTGTAACCCTGCCCATACTTCCTGTTTGCCTTTGGCCAATCAGCTTTTATTAAACTCATAGACATGACAAATATTTACATTACCAGCATAATCTCACTACAGGATAGAGTAAAAAGTAAGTAGATTTTCTTGTGTATCTGTTTTTGTGTGAGTGCACACATATACATACACATGGAGGGTGGGGAGAAATAGATTTTGTCACCATGGTTACTTGTAAGTAATTTCTAAAAACTGGCAGTGCTTAGAAGAATGGCATTTATAATCATGATCACTGCAAGATCACAGCTAATATCATGGCCCTACACTTTTGTGCTTTTAATTCAGCAGAGTTTAATGAGACATGCTTCTAAATAGGTAGGATCAACATAGTAAAAATGGCAATCTTACCAAAAGCAATCTACAGATCCAATGCAATTCCCATCAAAATTCCAACAAAAATTTTTACAGACCTTAAAAGAAAAATAATAAATTTTATTTGATATAACAGAGAACTGATATCAAACACAAGCAAATAAATTAACTATCAAATGTGTATACCACTAATTATTATATAATATAAAATTCATTTTTACAATTGTTCAATTTTAAAAGAAAGAAAAATGAACAGCTCATGCAGGATTTTGGTAAGCTTACACCCTTCCACCAACATGAAAATACTCAGACTCACTGCCTTTCTACAAGGAAGCACTATAATGAGATAAAAAAAATGAGGTTTCTTTTTAACCTGAAGAATAGAATTGATGAAGTGTGCTGCACTTGAGGATAAGATCCAATATAAGAATATGCTGAAAATTAATTTCTCCAAAGTATCTTCATTAAGAACATTAAGTTTATAAGGGTGATTTTAATTTTTTGATTTACTGTTTTTTTAAATGCTTTGCTTTATAATTTTCAGTCAAAAGATTGCAGTTTTAATGGTCGGACTTTTCCCTGTACTCATTCTTGTCACCAAAAGTTGCAAACTTGTTCTGCAATCTCTTCTCAAATCCTCTGGCTTTGGTAACACTTACCTCCCTCCCAACCCCTTTTTCAGTCAGACAGTCAAATCAGGGGAGGTGGAAAGAGCAAAGCAGTTTCTAAAATTGGTGATGTACCATATTGACAAAAATCACATTAGTTCCCGGCATGTAATGAATTCTTATGTTGGAAATGGCACTTCCTGTTACCAATTGAATCATCTCCCAGAAAGAAAGCCAAGTTAAAAAGCATAGATGCTTACCCTTAAATGCACTGTGTCTTTGAAGTAGAAGAAAAGAGGGGTGGGAATAATGATAATGGAAAGATCCCACATAGTAGTTATGGGTAGAAAACAACTGTTACACTTGGTGAGAAAAGCCCAAGAAGACAAAGCAATCAGAGGAACAAGTCATAGAACATTCCACAGTATGAGTATGAGCTGTTTAATGTGTTAATTGATATATCTTATTAGTATATGTATTATAAAGCAAATGATAAGACATACTAAATAAAAAGTACTGTGATTTTACATACTTGCTTTAATTTTTGTACATTTTTACTATATAACACATCTGCACTTATAATATTATCAATTCCAACGCTTAATGCAATAATTCAATTGTCTATTGAGATGACCCTGAATTAAATAGTCATCAGATAATTAATTTGAAATCCACAGTGTAATATAAAAGCTTTGCACTGACAAATATAAAATTATTAAGGTATTTTTGCTAAATCTCTAATATTATATAAATAGGGTTTCTGATTTTATTATAATCCATATTTTATGTAATAGCTTCCCAACCCACTTTATGTGTGGGCAAAGAGATTATATTTTTTCAGTCGTCAAAATCTTTGAAGATTAAGTGGAAACAATTATTTCTAGGCACAGTTTTTCAAAGTCTAATTCACACCATTTACTAAACTACCTGAAACTATGATAACTCATAGAATAATTCAGTTTAACTTTTGGAGAAATAAAATTATTCTATTGATTCCAGTCGTTCAGCGTGGGAAGTGTGTGGAGCCATTTGCAGTAGGACCCAAGTTTATTCTTGGCGCATAAACTGGCATCTCTGAGCCCATTCCCTACAGAGGAACACGTTACTCACCTTTGACACTTCAGAGACAATTATTCCTGATTCAACTGGATATTCTAGACCTAATTGACGCACCTTGGGATTCCTTGCCTTCCCTGTGTTATGAATGGGAGACTAAGGTGTATGGAAGCCGGGGGAAGACTGAGACAAGGAAAGGGGCAGTAGTAAGTATGAAAATTTTTAAAAAAATAAAGAAAAATTATTGTAATCTATGTTTTCTCATTTTACATGACATAATGTCTATAATTACCTGATACAAATGGTAAATATCTTTATATTTCATTGATACAATTAAAGTTTATAGATTAACCTTTATGTACAGATAAATAGGTTATTTTCTTCAGTCTTTGTAAATATGTTGGGTCTATATAAACATGTTCATAATTAGGTAATTATATGTACAAATACATGTGTTTACATGAAAACAGAGCTATAAATTCAGATATGCATTTAAGATGCAAACATTTTACTGTGTAATTTGAACTACATAGTTTATCTGTCTTTTAAAATATGTATTTTTGTCTTATGGATTTCTATAATAAAACATATATATGTGTATATTTGATGACACATCTGTAAATTGGATTAAAATCTTACCTTATCTAGGTTGTGGAGGACAGAGAGGTACCTGAGAAAAATGTCTGAAAAAATGCCACTTAAAGAATGATCTTGACTAATAATGCATTTTACAAAAGAAATAACTAAATACCTGTATAAATACTCATGTAAACATATACGTGTATGTAAATATAGTTACTATTTTTAAAACTTTTGTTTATTCATTTATTTGATGGGAGAAGTGGGAAAGCACATTTTTTCCACAGTGTGTGGTGTGCGTGTGTTTGTGTGTGTGTCTATGTAGCACTGAGGGAAAATTGAATGATAGGGCCTCTCCTTCCAATGTTTGGCTTATGAGGAATTATAACTTTTAAAAAATATTTGGCACTTCTACTATTTCACATATTCTGTCCAAAATGTGAAATAAATAAATAAGTGAATAAATAAATAAATATACACTTATCTCCCTCCCATACACATACACACTAAAAATAAGAACCATGATGGTTATATATTTAATTTTCACCCTGTAACAGAAATTTTCACAAAACATGTTCTTTAATCTACTGAACCATATCCATACAAATATATGCAGAACAACTAAATTTATGGACTACCAGAAAAAGACCATGAATTTATGAGATGAATAAGCAGGGAGAATTTGGAGGGACTGATGCATATAAGCAGGGTCATAAATGAGGACAGATACAATTATATTTCATTATGTATATAAAATTTTAAAGAATAACCAAAATTATAGTAAAAATCCAGATTGTGTCATCTATATTAGGGAAGACATTCTATGAGTGCTTCTATACAATGTCTTGGTCAGGCACCAGGGAATTCATGCACTTTCCCGCTTTGCCTAATTTATGGATAAGCACATTAACAGGTGAGAGCTGCAGAGGAAAGTTTAAAAGTGAAAGAGAACTCCTCTGAAGGCACAACCCTTGCCATTCCTTAGTAAAGAGCATAATGGTGGTTCCAGGAAGGGAGCAGAAGTAGCTCTTAAAGACAAATCTCTGTCAGGATTTTTAAAACCACAAAAGCGTTATTGCACTCCATTTGTTCTTTCTCATCTATCATTGTCTTTTTATTATACATCTGCTTATCATACTTCTAATCTATCACCCATCTACATACATCTATCTGATCTATCAATATCTATCATGGATCTACCATATTTATAATCCATCTATCAACAATCAACTGGTACATATCAATTTATCTACTTATCCATCTACATATCTGTATCTATCCATCTTTCTACTTCCTGCCATTTTGGGGTAGGGAATCGGGGTATGGGGTGGGGGAGGCTGAAAGCAGAATGAGAGGGATTGGGAATAGGGAAAGGTAGTTGAGCAAGGAGTTACATGAAAAAATACCTTATTTTTAATAATAAAATATATATTTTAACAATATATATTTAATAATAAAAATATATTTTAATAATAAAATAATAAATAATAAAAAGCTCCATAAAAAACATTTCTACAGATAGCATTGCCAGGTTTCATAGGTAATCAAACCCCTTTCTATATGTAACCCAATACTCCTAAAGCTTTATTTTCTCAGGGAGACAGTAAGTACCAACTCTATACCTAAATCTCTAAACTTTTATATAAACTTTAGATTATGACAGTACTAACAGTTTTTAAAAAATTTAGAATATTTAAAAACCAAACTACTCTTTCAACAAATATGCAAAACACAGAGGAGGAGACAGTGTTTTTAATATTAGACATTATTTTATGTTTCACAATGAAAAACAGTCCTACTTATAAGTTTGACTTCAGGTAAATTATAATTGCATACATGAAAACCATAAACTTCGAAATATATTCAAATTATTTTAAATGTTTAAAAATATCATACTTTAAATATGTGCAGATTTAATTCTATATTATGCTTAAATGTGCATTTACTGAACAGCAAAGGATCAATCAGTTACATTGAAGCATCTTTTTAAAAGCCAGATAATGATCCAGCAATTCTTCCAGAGAGAACAAGTAACAGCCTACATTTGCTGATGACACATTTATATTTACTTGTTCAAATTATTTCTAATTTCAGTTGATTCCTTAAGTATTAATTTGCCATATTACTTACATAACTCTTGTTACAGGATTTTAAGCATTTCCTAAGTCATAGTGGCTGATTTCCTTCATGCATTCTAGAACCATTGTAGAATGTAATGTCTGTCTCATAAAATACCAGAGAAAAGGTTGATATATAAGAAAATGCATTCAAATAATCTTACCTATTGAATATATAATGGAAAAGACATTGTATTGGATAAGCTCTGTATATAAAAGAACATAAGAAGATTCAAAAGTGATTCCACTCCATGCAAGGTGACATTCAGAAAAGGTTTTGATTCATTTATAGTTTATCAAGTGAAGCAAAACAATGCCCCATTTAAAAACATAATTTTATATCAACTTCAGTTATTACCTGGGTACACATTGCTATCAGAATGCATTTTTATTTTAACTATGTACATAAGCCAATAATGGTGACCCAAATACACAAACCAGTTCAAATACTGTTTTAGATACATAAATGGTGTGATACAGGATAACAGCATTTTCCATCTCAGAGAATTATATTATCTTATATAACTATTTCCTTATTAGAATTATTGGATCTGTTTACCTTGATGTTCAGTTCATTACTTATAAACTGGTATTACCATCTGCTTTCTCTAAAACATTACTTCATTCATTATTGCTAGATACAGTCTGTCTATAACTCATTTTTGAAAGTGTGTAATTACATAAGATATATTTTAGCATTTAAAATATTTTCCATTAAATGCATTTGATATTTTATACTCAACACTGCAGAGAACTTTGGTTGATCTAGTGATAAGTTTAGTGACAGAATATAATAATAAACACATGCTGCTCATTTCTATGCAAGTACTTTCTAGCAAGAAGCAGCCTGCTATTTGGTCTTCCTTATCGCTTGTAATATCTGCTGAGGCTGGCATTCCCTATTTTCATACTTACACATATCACATACCCGTTTCTCACTTGACACAGCACTGCCTAGTCAATAGATCTCTTTGAGAATCCGAGAATATGACATCTTAAGCAAAATACACGAGATTTTTTTTACATAACAAATTAAGAACATGGGAGAGAGATAATTCATGTGATTTCATAGAAATCACAAAAAGAAGCCAAATGAAGGTTCTCTTACATCACAAAAATTATCACTTTTTTGATATCATAAAATCCATACTTTTCTCAGCCTATGTAATTTGAGCATATTGTAAAAAATATGCTTAGAAATATTTTGTTAAAACAACAAATCTCCAGAAAAGACCAAGTTTTCAACTGATTTATGATTCACCACATTTTTCCTCGAAACATTGATAAGACAAATTATTTTAATCTTATTTGTTACAGTTGGTGACTATCTCTATGCCAATATATAATGGTCTCTGATAACTTCACCCTGTGGCTAAATTTTAGAACATTCTAGAGACATTATAAACAACATTATTTTAAAAAGCCAATTTTTATGGACATAATGCTCAAAAGAAATTACTTAATGTAAGCTGTGATATTGATTTTGCAATGGAAAGGCAGAACAAAAATTGTTCTAGTAAATCAATACATTTTCTTATCATTTCAAACTTAGAAATGCCAAATTTTGCCTTTGGCAGACTTACTCATTTTCATTAAGTTTCCAGATCATTTTATGTTGTCCAATTATAGCCAACAAGTATATACATATAGAATGTCTCTGTGAGAAAGAACCAAACTCATTTATAGGTCTATTTCCTAACAGATAAAATTATTACATTTATTCTAACACATCAAACCCATCGACGTATTTCAAGTCTACTATCATATTTCTTATAATTACAAGAAGAAATTCACATTACATTATTAATACTGAGCTTTTACATTTTCACAATCCTGACTCAAAGTAGTTAACAAAAGTTAAGAAAAACTAGAGGACCAATTCAAATTCATACAAATAAGAGTATAAATGACCACAATTATTTTTAAAAGGGAGAATTCAAAGCCACTACAATGCATTAATATAGTTTGAACTTTGGTTTTATTTTTACATTAATAATCCAAAAGCAAATTTAAGGACGATAAAAATAGCTTAGTGGGTATCAGAAATTTTAAAAAGTCAAGTAAGAATATAACACCGTATGTTTTCATCTTAGGCATTTGAATATATATCTTTAATTCTATAAAACATATTACCTGCTGCCAAATATTGGAAGCCTAGAAAGAAATGCTTAAAAGGAGGAAAGCACTATCTATAATACATTATATTAAAGTAAAAACTAAGATGCTTCTGTTTTCCATCCTCTATAACACTTACCTTGCTTAGTTTTGGAACTGAGTTAGCCTCGCTCAGCAGGCGATGCGATTCTGCTATTGCTTCTGTCTCATTCCTTCTCTCCGCTTTTCATAGTGTCTTCCCAGCCAAATCTTCATGCATCTCACTGCGCCTCTCTTTCAGCACCACTTTTAACTCAGACAGGCAGGAATCTGAAACCAAAGGAACTCTCTGATTGGCTTCCATTCCGCGTTTCTGATTAATAAGAAACGTCGTTCATATAAGAAGATATTGCAGCTGATGGCGCTGCAGGGCTCCAGGTTTGAGGACCAGGCTGTGCAGACAGACCCCTCTGGGCAGGGCGATTTGCAAGTGAATAAAGTGGGAGGGCTGAGGGAGGATTTGTCAAAGACCCTCATAACAGAAAATAACCCAGTGTTTTTAGGCTGCTTTCATCAGCTCTGTTTAATCTGTTTGCATTTGGGAAAGAAAGGTCACAGCAGGTCTGTAACCCGTAAATCGTCTGGCGGATATGTATATCACGTGGAGCTTGCTGCTGTTCAAGGATTCTGCGACGACTCATAGCACAATGCCATGCTCCCTACTTCAAGGCAATACCAAAATTCCAGTCTGAGAAACGAAAGAGAAAGAATGCAGAATATATTCATCATTGATAATTTATGAAATTTCATCAGTCTCTTTAGCTTATTACATAAAATCAGATCTCAAATAAAGGTAATTTTAAATTGTCTAATAACTGACATCTTGGCATGTTCTTTTTCTTTAAATGGAACAATTTCACATCTTTTGAAATTTCCAGAACACTTATTGTTTTACTTAATTACACAGTTGAGCATGTTTATACTTGCTGAGGATTTTCAAAAATAATAGTTGTCCTAGCCTCCTCACAAAACTACAGGGGCCATCTGTGGGAGTTCCTGATCTGTTTCAGGACTCTGCGAGAAGCTAAGCCATCAGAAGGAACCTGCCTCAGAAGAGAAATCACTTTACAACTACTGGAAATGGCACAAAAAGAACAATATTGATGAGTAGATAAATCCTTCTACAAAGAAGTTCTACTAATAGTTGTATGAAATGCACAGTGGGAATATGGCTCACTTTGTCCCAGCTCGTTAAGTCACAGTAAGTAAATAGCTTAAGTGCCAAAAAATATCAATATCTTATTTGAGGCTTTAAAGAAAGGAAGATAACATTAAAAAAGAAAAAAAAACTTTCCACATTTTTCTTCCAATAATAAAGCTCATCTCATCAATGAAGTATAGATGATGTTTACTTTCCATAACTTGTACCACATGAAAATACTGTCTCCAAAAACAACACAAGTACTTGGAAAGGTGTAATTTCTCATGTCATCTATTACTGTCACACTACAAATTTGTGGTGGATGAACTGAAACAAGTATGTAGAAGTTAGGCAACAAAGTTTGGCATCTTCCTGTCTGAAAATAAAAGCAGCTAAAATTGTTACAGGTTTCCAGAGTTTAATAGATCCAGGAGTTTAAGACAGCTTAATGAAGTCTTCATTATGTTACTTATTTTCTGAAGGAAGAGAAATAAAATGCACTAGCTCCTTCAGAATTATTTCAGCCAGTCTACATGTTACTTTAAATACATTCAGATTACAGAGAAAACTTTGATGAGTGAAATAAACTATTGTTTGTAAGTAAAAAAACAAAACACATTGAATGAAATATTTTGTTATAGCTTAAGGTAAATAGTCATAGGTACAAGCTGCGAATCCCTTATAGTATGCACATATAACTCCCCACTGAAACATTGCTGTAAGGAAATAAAAATACCGTTCTGCGAGAAAAGTACAATTCAACAGAGTATTCTATAACCTAAATTGAATCTATTTTTACTATTCCTACAAAAAAAATTAGAAAGTGTTACCAGGTTAAAAAAAAATGGAAACTGCCTCAGGAATTATCTGATTTTTACTCCTTAGTGGGAATACCCTGAAAAGAGACCATAACTTGGTATTATCTAAACACTTAAAAAGTATGTATCAAATGTATAACTATATATGTCTTTTAAAATATAATTAGTAATCTACTTCATCTTGAAGAGATGTGAGCAAATTTTTCCTATACTTGGAAAAGAACAAAGATACAGTTCTAGGCAAGGCTAGCTTAGAAAGCCAATAGGTTCTAATAGGGTTGCTTATAGGAGTATGGGAAACATATGGGTAGCTTTAGCACTGAAATAAAATAGAAATAAAAACAATAAAAAACCTTTAAGAAATAATAAAATGTCAATTTATGCTCAAAGGTGTGAAATCTTAAGCCATTCCCCAAACAACTCTAAACTCTGTATAAACCTTGGGATGGGGTATATTACCATCACTATCCTCTTAAGTAACTAAACGGCCACTAATCCTTACAGAGGGTTGGAGTTAGTGAGCACTTTCCAGTTATTAAGGTTGTTACTTTGATAGGCTCGGGCTTATCCAATCCTTCTTTTATTAATCGGAGCTATAAACAGTACAAGAGAGCAATGTCTATATCATGTCCAAAAAATAACTTTCCAAAGCATCTTATACAGCACATAAGAAAGTTTTTTTTTCTCTTTTAGGTTACTAAGGATCAAATGATTCCTGGGCCTTGTAAGTGCTCAGCAAGTATAGAACATCTAAAGTACTGTCACATCTTTACACTTGCCCTTCCCCTCTTTTTTTCCATACAATGTTTGTGTAGTTCTGAGTTTCCTGAAACTCACAGGCTTGTCTCAAATTCATTGATGTGCCTGCCATATCTGCAGGTGCCACCACACCCTCCCAGACTGGCTTTTAATGCTTAAAGAACTGAATATAAATAGAAAACATGTTTGCACAGAAGTGTTATTTTCATCATTATTGGTTTCTGTAGAAATTATATTTCTTTACTGTATTTACAATTCAAAATCATTAGTAGAAATCAAAGCAACATGGGATATATGTTTTCCAAGTCAACTTTGGATTAAGTCTTTTTCTGTTTTTATTCATTTTAACTTATTAATTTCTAAAACAACCATTAATTTACTGGGCAAACATTACACATTTTCTGGTTTCTCTACAGGAAATCCCACAGATAGAGTCCCCATTGATGCAAATGGCACTCATTTTGCATTTTCTTCCTTATAGCCTGCCTCAGTTTCTCTTCCTTCCCTTCTTCATTCTTGAAATTAAAGGCTAAAGAGAATATACTCATAAATAAAAGTTTGTTACTGTCAAGTTTGTGAGAGTCCATCAAGAAGTCTGTACTTAATAGAATCAGAATAATGCTACATATTAACCTTTGCTAGATAAGTCAATTGTTTTATTATGATCAACTTCATTAATCAATAAAAATTTATTTTTTCCTCTATTGAAACTAGGCTTTTCTAACCCAATATAACATGGTTATAGTTTTTAATCCCTCTGCTAATCCCAGTTCCTTCCTACTTACCTCCCCTTCTAGATCTACTAAGAGCAAACTTTAAGAGATAACAACCAAAAATGACAAAATATAAATCACTGTTTTATCTTGTCATTTTCAGAGAGGTTTTCTCTGACAGCAGATGGGGACTAATCCAGAGATCTACAACCACACATTATTCAGAGACAGAGTGTAAACTGGAAGTCTCCATCAAATCCCTCCTCTCAGAGCTCAGAAAAATTCAAAAATAAGAAGCACAAAAATTCTAAGGGTAGGAAGTGATAGAAATATGAAAACAAAGCCCTTTGCTTCAACTAAGCAAGGCACATATGAGCATATAGAGAGTGAAGCAGCAAAAAGGGGCCTACACAGGTATGAACGGGCTCTCTGTACATATATCATATTTATTAGCTTAGTATTATATTGGAACTCCTGACTGTAAAAACAGTGGGTCTCTAACTTGTGTGCTTGCTCTTGGGATTTTTTTTTCTCCTGTTGGGTTTCCATGTGCAAATTTAGTATAATAGTTTTTGTTTTACCTTATAATGAATTAACTTTTTTAATAATTTATATTTCAAGGATACTATTAATTGCAGAAATAAAATTTCTATTTTCCTCTTTTTTTAATTCTTTGAATGTAATGCATTTTCATGATGGTGATACCCATGAATTTATTACAATTGGAAACTACAAAGGGTTTTACTTTCATATAAAGTGCTCATATTTTCAATTATCTTTTCTTTAATTATGAAAAATATCAAATTTATTTCAGAAACTCTACTATATTACATAATAATCACCTTCTGAAATATTAATAATTTAATGTAGACATAATGGCAAATTATTTATTTGACTAAAAAATATTAATAGAGTAGGCTATAACTCTTTGAGTATTTAACACACAAATGTTCCTGCACTGAATATTTAGGAGCATACATGCATGAAAGTAGTGTCACAGTAGAGACAGAAGATCCCCTTGCTGACTTCAGTCACCCCTCATAAAGGAACTTGGAATCTAAAGTTATATTTCTGATAGACATTCTCACTTTGCACCGACTGAAATCAAAATTCTTGGGCTGACATGGTGCCTCAGTGGGAAAGGCTATTAATATTAAGATTGACTACCTGATGTGATGCTGAGTAGTTACATGTCCACATGGTGGAAGAAGTCTCTCAAATACACAGCAGCACCAACATTTAAGCATTACCATTGCCTATTATATTTTCCCACAATATATCCCTCCTTGGTTATCTAAACATGAGCCATTCTGCTGATTTTCAGAATTTTTGATATTTTTAATTTGTATTTCAATTGATTTAAATATTTGAAATATATCAAGACATTGTATTATATCTATGAAAAATACATTTCAAAGATTCATAAACATTTATCTGTGATAAACACATCTGTGCTCTGATGTAAATACTGGTTATGATCATAGGACACACAAGCAATAGTTTCATGAATGCAGAACATAGTGAAAAACACTAAAAGAGAAAACTAAATATGATAAGTATGTTTCTTTAGGATGATTACACTTTAGGAAAGTGTAATTCATAGTCTGCAGACACAAAGTAAAAGTGACCATGAAGATTTCATTTCAAACTAATCAACAAGCAAACTATGGACTTCTGTTGCCTGTCTAGTTCACATATCAGCACAGACCATCCTGCAATGACAAGGTCAGTGGTTCTTGGCTTTCTAGTCTTTATGACACATTAAAATGTGACCTGAGTGTAATCATTCAGAAAGTTTGAATTTGCTTTCTATGGTGAGACATAAATCTTGGGAGATTATTTCTGTCACAGTATTTCCAATATATCTGTAACCAGAAAACAAAGATTGGTAGGCAAGAGAGATAATTTACACAGATAACAACCATAGTTAGGCAATATTTTTATTCTAATAGGTCACAATTTTAGCCTCTCCTGGGTTCAGAGGAAAGAGAACATGTAACCTGGGAGTTCTATGTTTCTACTCTTCATATGACATGTTCACTGTTCTCATAATGTTTGTGTTTATTATTATTTTTATAGCATTACACATTATACAAACTTTTTATTCAGTAAAAAATTCCAATTTTGTATTTCTTTTTCTTTGATTGGTCATTGTAATTGCCTCTATCAACTTTATCTTCCAGATACCAACTTTCTATATCTTTTCAGGCTACTCAAATTGGCATGCTTTTTATTCTGTCTCTTCTATTTTTGTTGTTAATGATCAACAACACTCACTGTAATGTTTCAATACATAAAACATACATAATATATACCAGGACTCGGACTGTCATATGACTTTTAAAATCGGTTGTAAGCCATTTTATTCTAAAAGAAAGGTTATTTATAATCATCTAATCATCTGTAAATTGAAAACTAACCATTGGGCATATACCCAAAGAATGCACGTTTTTACCCTAAGGGCAACAGCTCAACTATGTTCATGGTAGCATTATTAGCAATATACAGAACCGGAAAAAACCTAGATGTCCCTCAGCTGAAGAATGGATTAAAAAATGTAGTACATTTACACAATGGAATACTACTTAATAGGAAATAAAAATAATGACATCCAGAAATTTACAGGCAAATGGATGGATCTGGAGATTATCATTCCGAGTGAGGTTACACAGACCCAAAAAGATAGATATGGTATGTACTCACACACAAGTGAATTTTATACATAAAGCAATGGATACCAGGGTGCAATCCACAGACCCCAAGCAGCTAGGAAATAGGAAGAACATAAGAGAGAGATTCATGGATCTCCCTGGAAAAGGGAAATAGGGAAGATCTCCTGAGTAAATTGGGATCATATTGGGGAGCAAGTAAGGGGAGCTAGAATGAGATCCTGAGAGAATGATATGGTTGAGTGGGACAAGCAACAGAGAGGGAGGACAAAAAAATAGATATCATGAAAGAGGCATTGTGGGGTTAGAGAGAAACCCAGTATTAGGGAAACTTCCAAGAACTTACAAGGTATCCATGGCTAGGACTACAAGCAATAATGAAGAGGGTCCCCAAATAAGACTTCCCCTATAACCACAAGAATGACCACCCTAATTCTCATTATAGAACCTTTATCCAGCAACTGATGAAGGCAGAAACAGAGGTCTATAGCTAAGGACCATGTCTAGCTTTTTATCCAGCTGAAGAGAGAGAGAAGAGAGAGTATCTGAGGAAAGAAATAAGGTTAATGAGGAGGAGACCCACAACGATAGCTGACCAGAGCTTTTGGGAGCTCACTGACTCTAAAATAAAACCTGAAACCTTCATGGAAGGAAACTAAACCCACTGATGTAGATGACAGTCAAGCAGCATGAGCAGTTTGTAGATCCTCTTGCAGTAGGACCAGAGTTTATTCCTAGTACATAAACTGGCTTTTCAAAACCCATTCGTTACAGAGGAACCACTTACTGAGCTTTGAAACTGGGGACTCAAACCTACTTCAATTTGATATTACAGACCTATCTGACTTACCTGGGGAAATCCTTGCTCTCCCTGGGGAATGGGGTGGGGGGAGGCTTAGGGATAATGTAAAGGATGATATGGAGGCAGAGCAGTGGAGGGTATGACAAAAAACATTTTAGATAAAAAAATTACAAAACAAAAATACTAAACATATCTGTACAACATCAAAGAATAACAAGAAAAGTGAATGTAATTAATAACATCAATATATTTCCAAACTTAATTGCACAAATTCAGCTATTTACATATCATATCAGTATACTAATATCTGCATATTATTGTCAGATCCTGAAAATGCAATAGAATATTCAGACATAGTTATGTTATAATATTTCAAAAATAATTAGCGTACTATTTTTAAATAATATAAATACTAATATTGGAGACTGGGAAAATGAATTTTAAAGATTACAATTGACATTCAGAAACCCTAGCCAATGGAAGAGCTTGGAACATGCATCGGCCCACCTTTAGTATCACTGTACATAGGACCTTCTTTTTGTTTTTTGGTCTTTTCTATTCTTCTTTATTTTAACTTGGTTACAATTTTTTTTCTTCTTTTTGTCTGTTTTTTTCTATTGTTTTTTAAAATCAATATCAAATATTATATTAAAAAGCAAAACATTCAGAATAGATAACAAAAATCCCATACAATAATAAAACTTCTTTCTCTAAAATACATGAAATATAAAACATAGAATCTAAAGCTCCTCAAGCCACGTTAGGCTCAGCTACAGGTGAAGAAAGCACAGTAGGTCACAGCTAATGCCCATGGATACACTATGGCCACCACAAATTTCTGCTAAACAATCCTTCTACAGACAAATCAGAAGTTTTGTTTTATTTTGTCTTGTGTATGTGTGTGTGTTTTTCTTTCTTTTTTATTATGAATAAAGTGTCATTTTATTATTATTATTATTAATAAAGTCATATTTTTATCCATGTATCCCTTGTTCAAGCCCCCTTCCCCCTCCCACCTATCCCAGTCACTTTCTCTTCTCCCCATCTCCTTTTCTCCTCCCCAGCAAGGGCAGAAGGTCCCAAGGTCCCAAGGTGGTTTAGTTCAGCATCCACTCTAGGCAGATCTGCTTTCCTCATGCCAACCTCAAGACTGGGTCAGGTGTTCCTCTGGAGGGAGTGGGATCCAAGGTGCCAGGCCAAGGTGTTTCAGATCCCAAGCTGTTCAGTGTGGTTTGCAGCTTGGACATGCTTTGCTTTTTGCTTTTTTTTTTTTTTTTTTTTTTTTTTTTTTTTTTTTTTTTTTTTTTAGAGTTCACTAATGAGTGAGTACACCGCTTGCTTATCCTTCTGGATTTGTGATATCTTGCTCAAGAGGATATTCTCCATATTCCTCCATTTGCCTGCAAATTTTAGGATATCATTTTTTCTTACTGCTGAGTAGTATTCCATTGTGCAGATGTACCATAGTTTGCTAATCTATTCTACAATTGATGGGTATCTAGGTTGTTTCCAGGTTCTTGCGATTATGAATAATGCTATGAACGTTGTTGACTAATGCTTTTGTGGTGCAAATGTGCATCTTTTTTTAACCTCATTTTTGTTTTTGTTTTATTATTAATATTATTATTATTAACAAAGAAGTCACACTTTCTATCCTTGTATATCCTTATTCAAGGTGCCTTCCCCCTCCTGCCACATCAGGTCTGGAGAGATGGCTCAGCTGTTAAAGGCTAGGCTCACAACCAAAAATACATAGGACCTTCTAAACATGCATGTACACACACAGAGAAACATATTAATATATATCAAATACATAATCACACACACATAGACAAGACCCTGTCTACTTTATTACCCAACCATAATATTAATTACAATATGTGTGAACTTTGAATCTTTTGAATCCCAGAGGAAACATGCTGTATGTGAATCTTCTTGCTCTACAGGTAATTAGATTTCAAATGGAAACATATGGTGCCACAATGATCCTTGCAACAACACAGAAGTGATTGAACCTAGTAATGTGTTATTTCTAGTATGTTATATCCAGACTGCCAGATTTTATCATACAGCCACAAATATTTGATTTTGCTATTGAATTGTACACTTTAGAAAAAATACAACTAATAATTTGAATAATTACAAATTTTGTTACTCGTGAGCTGTGTGGTTTCAAGCAGTTTACTCAAAGTTTCACAATCCAGACAGAGAAGAAAATAATATAAGAAACATCAAATATCAGGCTTTTCTCTGAAACATTGTGAAAGTTTGATTAAGAAAAAGTATCTAGATGTTCTTATCTTTTTTAACTTTTGTAGGTTTCCTGAAAATATTTTTATCCCTCCCATAATGTTAATCTTTTAGGACAATATTTTAATTTCTTCCCTCCCACACACTTGGTAAACATAATTAAACTACAGTTTTTTTGCACTCTGGGAACTAGATTGATTTGTGTGGCCAACAGCTGTCTACTTTCCTTCATTTTCTTTTCTCTGAGTTTTCTACTATAATGAGACAGACTGAGATCTACTATAGCTAAGGGGTAAAGACATACTCTCCCAGAATCCATATAAAAGCTTATTCACTTTCTTTCTATCTTAGTGTTCTTGCTAACCTGGTTTGGCAATTGGCATATACTGTTTTCAAAAGAATTGCCTTGATAAAGTATTTTCAGTTTATTCTTGTATGTTTTCTTTCTTTCCTTTTTTCATGTCTATTTTTCTTTCCTTCCTTCCTTCCATCTTTTGTTTTTCTTTGTACGTGTATATAACACAAAGATTATTCTTTGTCTTTCAATGATAATGATGTAATAGCATTGCTTCTACAGAAAAATCTAATATTTTTTTGTTTTCTGCTTATTTCTTGTTTTAATAATATAGCTTCTTTAGTTCATTGAGAATGTCATATGCTATATTTTTATTGTGCACTTTCCAATCCTTACAGAAACTCTTCTCTACTTAGCTCCCACATCTCTACCCTACTACATAGTTTTTATATACAACATTCTGGCCATGAACTTTCAGAGATCCACTTGCTTCTGATCCCAGAGTTTGGATATTTAATGTGTTTGCTAACAAACTTATTTGAGTATCTGGATAAGTAACAAGAAACAAATTTAACATGTATAAGTTTTATTACTTGAAGTATTTGTTAACTTTGGCATATACTTGCATATAATAATTTGATATACTGTGTTTCATTAAATAGTGATAAATGCAGGGAATAATTTAAAAAAAAATAGATATGCCTCTACAAATGGCCAAGTTCAAGACTACCTTGAAATTTATTGTAGTTCTATTAGCCTGCATTTGTTACTTTAAATTATATTATGTAAACTTAGAGTTTGTTCTCTTGCCAGGATTAGGGGCTACTCATACCAAGTTAAAATATCATGTAATCATTCATTTTTAAACTGGAGATTATTATAAACAGTATTTTAGTTTGTTTTTCTTTTGTTGTAATAAAGAATATATATTTCAGATTATAGATGTAAGTCAGAGTTCATCACTGAGGATAGTCTGAGCAGTAATTTAAATAAAAACCATAGGTGCATGCTTTTTACTGGCTTGCTCTTCCTAGTTCAAGTTCAGCTGCTTACTGGCCAGAACAACATGTGACTGGAGGAGTAATTATTGACTGGCTAAGCCTTTGAGTTAGCCTCCAAGTTTCTGTTTCACTTATTATTATTATTATTATTATTATTATTAACAAAGAAGTCACACTTTCTATCTTGTATATCCTTATTCAAGGTCCTTTTCCCCACCCAACACATCAGGTCATTCTCTCTTCTCCACAACTCCCCATCCTCCCCCCCAACCCCCACCCCCAGCAGGCAGCAGGCAGTCCCAAGGTCCCACTGTCCCAATATTGCTTAGTTCAGCCTCCACTCCTGGCAGATCCAATATTCTCCCCCAACCTCAGGACTGAGTCAGGTGTTCCTCTAGGGGGAGTGGGATCCAAGGAGTCAGTCCAAGGTGTTTCTGATCCCAAGCTGTTCAGTGCTTGTGGTTTGCAGCTTGGGAATGCTTTGCTTTTATCTGGGTAAGTTTTTTCAGACAGTGGACTCTTTTTCCTGGTAGGTTGTGGGTTCTTTCTGTTCCTGGACCCCTCCTTAGGCTGCTATCACATTAGGTAGCTGCCCCACTTCATAGCCATTTGGATCATCACTGACAACTAGATTGGTGAGTGCAACAGATTTTTTTTTTTTTTAAAAGGGGAATTTGTTTAAGGCAATGCATAGTGTTTGGTCTTTCTGTGATCTTCCTCTAGACAATTTGATATTGAAACCAGTAAAGAAAAGATAAGTAATCATATTGTTTATTATGAATATCATTGGTTGAATTATTTCTGTTTTATTATTTTAAAAGTTCATTAATGTGAATGCCAAGAAAGTAGTCTCTAAAAAGTCTATTAAGAGGAAACTCAAAGATATTCAAACACAAACAGAGGAGTATAAAGAACAGACCTCAGCAATATCATCTAAGGCTACAGAAAAACAGCCTAAGGTTATTAGACAGCCAACACTAAAATAGCCAGTAACCATTAAATAATTGAAAAAGGATAAAGATATTAGAGAAGTTAATTGGGCTCTGGTACATTTAGTCCTAGGACTAGAAAGGGTTAAAGATGTGATTGTGATATATGGGATGCATTCACCATTTGTAAAACAAATACTCAATAGCTGATCTTCTTGCAACTGGATCTCCCCTAAGGACTGGTTATATAGGGTTACAGATGTTTTGGAACCATGGCCAATTTTACAGTGAAAAACATGGTAGAAGGAGGAGGCTAAAATAATAGAACAAAGAAGCAGAGCCAGGGACATAGAAGTCTCTCAAGATCAACTTCTTGGGGAAGGTGAATATTCTGATATTGAAAGGCAATCCCTATGTGAGGAATACACTCTTGATTTATGTCACATGACTACTAAATGCTTGAAATCTGATAGAAGAAGTAGGAAAGAAAACCAAATCATTCACAAAAATAATTCAAAGCCCAAAGGAAACTTTTAGAGACTTTTTGCAGAAATTATCTGCAGCAGTAAGTAGGATAGTACCGGATTCGGAAGCAAGGTGAATAATAATTGAATCCCTGCCATTTGAGAATGCTAATACACAATGCAAAAAATAATAAGACTGATAAAAGCAAAGTCAGCACCCTTAGAGGATTGGATTCATGAAACAATTAATGTAGATTCTTATGAAAGTGATTATAATTGGGTAGGAGAGTTCATTTTGTTAAATTTTATAATTGTGGAAGGCAAAGTCATATACAAAGAAATTGTAATCAAAGTTTTATTCAGAAACAGGGCCTTTGTTAGGTATAATCCCAAGAGAACATCCATCCCTCCAGGAGTATGCAGGAGGTATAGAAAGACATTGGACTAATAATGCTGGTCAACTAGGGACAGACAAGGTAACATTTTGCCTTCAGAAAACTCTCCAAGGGAGCCTATGGAATCCTCCAAAGCCCGTGTATCAAACCCAGTTCATGCTTTCCCTGTTATCTCAGAAGAAATCCCTTCCCAAAGTGATCAAATTACATAATACCTATTATAAAAATCCTGCTTCTCTGTATAATAGGTAACCTATAGAAGAGAGAAAAAAACAATGATAAACTATAAATCAAAACTGATAAAGAGTAGAAAGGAAACCTCCTCAAAGTTAGAAAAAGAAGGGATAGTTTTATTGTTACTAATCTTATTCTGAATAAAAAAATAATTTAGCTTTCTGTATATTGTGTTGGGTTTTAGGCTCTTATCAGTTTTCTGCAGTGATCCATGGCAATGCCTAATTGTGAACTGGAGGAATCCAAAAGGAAGATGGGGCCCCACATAAGGATACCACATAGACTATGACAAAGTCACCAGGTTGACAAACACCAACCAAAGATCAGATGTGGATTACAAATTTCTCAGGACAATATTGAGATGGCTAGCTAAGATGAACCAGCTTCACAGACTACCCTCTAGATAGGACCTAAGACAAGCCATGCACTTTCCTGTTATACAGAGATTGGGATGACAAATGATACAATTACACATTTCAGGACTTGACAATCAATAACATTATTCTTTTCAGGATCCCCTAAAGATGTCCTCACCCCACCCCCCAGACAGTAGGAAGTAAATTTAAGAACATGGAGCCCACATTTCCAAGAGGTGGGGTGGATGGTTTTTGGTCTTTCAATGGGTTATGGGTGATTGTCATTGTTTACTGGTTAAAAATTGTCATTGGTTATGGTTAGAAAAATGTTAAATAAGTGAGATTAGATTTACAATTCTTATTTAAAAAAAAGAAAGAGAAAAAGGGATACAGAGAGATAGGATATAAGTGTAGATTATTGAATCTACTATAAAAAAGAAATTACTAGCTTTAAATATTTTACATTGCATTTGATTTTTTTGTATATTGTATACAAATTGTGTATATTGATATAAGGTTGAGATTAATTTTGTCACTATATATGTATTCTTGCTTTTTCAAGGTATTATACTTACACAGTTCATCTAGCAATGTAATACAAATTGCTAGTTTATGGAAGTTATTACCAACTAATTAGGATATAAAGAAATGCAAGTTAGTAGTTATTACAATCAAACTTATAGTCATTAGATAGGTTTTCAAGATCAAATATATTTTAGATGAACAGGTCTTCTTCAAATACTTCGGAAATCCATAGAATATGGCATTTAAGATATTTTAAAAATGTAGGTTCTTGTTATTTTTTTGACAGTGGAACATCTGCTCCTGGTAGCACCAATTAACTTCAGTGAAGATTATAGACATCAAGGAAACTCCTCCATATGAGTTGATCTTCTTTGTGATAAAAGTTAGTCACATGGCAAGAAAGTACTCTTACCTTGATTGCGGACAATATATTATTCAAAATGAGCAAGCAGAAGAAAAAAACACAAGAATTGCCAAACTTTGCCAAGACAAGGTAAAAAGGACTTTGGAAATATTCTGCTGCTCAGAGAAGTCTATGAGACATACTAGGCCTGTAGGCCAAAGATGGATGCTTCAATGATACAGAACTTTGGGTGATTGTCCAGGCAGCCAGCTGTTTCATTTCTTACATTTTTGGAAGTTGCTGTTTACTTAATATTATTATCTTCTTGAGTCTCTGAGGAATTTGAAGATAAGATAGTTAATAGTTATAGTTTCTAGTGAAAGTTTTAGAAAAGAAACTCACTTAAAAGTTAAAGTGTATAAGTTTAAGAGACATCAACATATAGTTTTTAATTAATAATGCAAGTTAGATACAAAGTGGATTAGGTACAATGCTTTGGACTAACAAAAATAAGATAGAAAATGAAATACTTTCTTTGAATTTGTCAACAGTTAACGAACTGGACATTTCTCATGCAATTATTGTTTGTATATTATTGTATGTAATTATTGTAGCTATTGTATATGTTTTTCCTATGTTAGTTATGACTTTCTTTTATATTTTTGACTTAAAAGGGAATATGAGGGTATTTGTTAGATATTTAATAAATCCTGAAATATCAGAGACAATACACAGTCAAATCCTAGGAAGGCAGCTCAGGAAATTCTTGATCTTTGAGTGCAAAGATAAACAGCTGAGAGTCAATTACACACACCTTTAATCCTAGCACAGGTAAAGCTGGAGTGGTGACCAACAACCTTAACTCCATAACTCCAGAGATAGAATTTCCTCTGTTTCTGGGAGTTCAAGGCTAGCTACAAAAAAGAGTAATACATACTTTTAATCTTAACTTGGATGGAATAGGATATTTAAGGGCTCAAAGAAACCCAGCAAGTATAGAAGCAACTTGCAGAAGCCACAGGCTGGAGCGACCAGGAGCGAGGCTGAGTAAGTTGCAAGACAGCTGGGTGAGAATTACCTGTGGTACTTTCTCTGTCTTGTACTTCAGCCCTCGCCCAATATTTGTCTCAGAGTCTTCTTTTCCTATAACCCAAATTCATGCTACTATAATTGTGTTGATCTCTGCTTTGGTCAGGGACAATTCCTGCAGTAGGTAGTGAGTGGGCCATGCAAAGACTCAGGACAGGTTTAGTGTGATTATGTGTTACATTTTGAATCATTGTTCTGTCTATGGGTTTAATATAACCTGTTTGGCCAAAAGGCAGACAGGAAGTATGGATGGGGCTACTAGGCTAAGAAAACTTGTGAATGCACAGACAGAAGCCAGGCAGAGCCACCAGAGAGATGACACAGATGACAGGAGACTACACAAAGGAAAGAAGCTGAAAAGCTGCTGTGAGAAAAAGTAGCAAGCAGCATGGCTGAATAAGTTGGGTTCAGTTCAGATGAAAGAGGTAGCAAGTTACATGCTTGGACCCTAGGCCAATCAGCATAAAAATACTATAATCCGGTGTGTGATTATTTGAGTCTAAGTGGGGGAGAGAGTGGGTCTGATCTTCTGGTCCAAACCCAGAACCTATTACAAAAGCCTGGTTCAAGTGCTAAGTATAAATAGCTATGTCATATCAGCTGTAGATACACCATCAAGCCAGCACCATCAAAGAATGATTGTTTTGAATACTAATAATTAGACCATTTAATTTTAATATAATTGCTGTTATGACTGGTTTAAAAACTTTCTTTTTTGTTCTTTAATCTTCTTTGTTGTTTGTTCTTGCTTCCCCTTTTCTGATATTCTTTGTATTTGCTATTTTAATCATATCACTTTCTCATTTATAATAGGTTTGCTTTTGTTGTGGTTTATAGTATTCTGATGGTTTCCATAAAGAGTGAACATGCACTTTAGAATATTTTGTGAAAGATATACATTTATGTTATTAGAGTTGATAAATTAAAATTTATAATATATAAAATAAAACCTAAATATAACATGTATAAATTATATACTATACCTTCATATAAAACTTATGTATCATATATTTATACTATATATAATAACATAGCTCATACTATATATTTCAACTTTTATATTTTTATTAAATGCACATAATATTTTAATCATATCCTTCTATCTTCTTCCAACTCTTCTTAATGTGCTTACTATAAATTACAAAATTTATATATATAATAGATATATAAACTTTACATGTGTGAATATATATCAAAAATATATATATATACATACCAAAGTATATCATTAAAAATAGATGTGTGTATGTATATATATATATGTATGTATATGTATATGCACATTTATTTATGTATACATATAGATATGTGGTTTTGGTCTTGACAGTTTTACCTCCAGTTTTTTTCACCATGGAGGTTTATTTCTCAATATGCCCAAATAATTTTGTTTTATACTAAATATTAACATGAGTACTTTTTGTGAATTTAGATTATTTATGATGAATGCTAATATGTTTCTTCTTAATTTGCATGTTTCCCTTGATCCTGTAGAAACTTGGTTTTAAGATCTTTAAAGCAGATCACTTCTGTTTGTTCTTTCTTACTGACTTTCAGATCTCAGATGAACAAATAAAATGTTTGATCTTTTAATTAGTGTGTGTGTCTCCATGTGTTTTCAGTTAGATCTGTGTCTAAACAATAAAGTATATTTTATGTCATATAAACAAGAAAATGTATCTGTCACTTCATGTATGATTCTGAGTTCTTAGTGACCTCATATTTTGCCTTTGAAAGAACACAAGCTTTTTAATACATAATTTAAGTACTTGTTCAAAGACTCTACTTTGCTGATATACTGTATATACAATCTTTCCACTCTGTTGCTTTGATTTCCAAATTGTGTTTCATTTAAACTGCAAATTGAATTTTCCTGTGTATTTTCAAGAAATGATGCATAGGCAGAAATTAGGACTTCATGAGATACTTAGTTTTAATATTAACCTAAAGATTAAGGTACATGATACTTTAACATTTACACTGAATAACCAGAATATAACATTCTTAATAAATATATATATATGTATACAAAGCACCTGTATACTCACAGTCATACACAATTACACACATAAATAGATGTATATAACCATATACAATACTTCTCCAATTGATCCAAGAGAGAGAGAGAGAGAGTTCTACCATGAGCTTTTGAAAAAGGAACATGTGCTGTTTGCCAATATCAATTAAAATATTCTGGTTAGCCTATCCTATAGCCAATAAATCAAAATATATGTTTAACATAGATGTGAAATTCACAGTGAAGACTAATAAAAATAAAAGAAAATTTCCTTTGTAAGCATCGGCATGGCTATTAATAGTAAAGCTAAAACAGAAATAAAAGTCTTTACCTACCTTTCCAGTTAAGAAATATTAACTAACTAAGATAACAAATCAGGGCAAAGAAACATTAATTGGAAGCAATAGAAAAATTATAAATAAAATTATAGATCATTAGTCCATTAATAATAATATGAGATATGTACATATTTGTTCTATTTTTATTAATGAGAGATGTTTACCTAATAAGCGGTATGTCTTATATTACTTATATTACTAAAGTAACTACTTAATTACTATGTAAGCCAGTGTTATACTCACAGTTTGTTGAAGAATTATTAATCATAAACTAAACCTCCAGTTGTCAAGAATATTGGTATAAATAAATACGGAACCTAGTAGTTTCACCTAAATAAATACACTTTGGTTCAATGCTGAACCATATTAGATAAAATAAAATTTTATTACATATTTTAAATTAATTACATGAAATTAGGTAAAATAATATTTTATAATATATTTTAAATTAATTATAATATATAATAATGAGTGGATGATGAACTAACATGAAATTTATGAATAAAATATTTTTGATATATTATTACTAGAATCTTCTATAATATACTGTCTCTTTTTCTCATGAGACAAGGCACAAAGTAGGTATCTGTGAGAACCTTTGCTATATGATTTTGGAGCAACTATTCATGAGTTACTGTTATGATATAGGAAATGAAAAGGGGAAAGAAAATTTATACTCTGAAGAAATCTGATGCAAAACCAACTGTAGAAATGTTTCCATTAACCTCTTGAGAGTAATCTTTCAGAATTTCAAATTAAGTTTTTGTGACAGCTTTTTTGTTATACAAGTGACTTAAATATAAAGAACATTTTCATCATTACAATAAACTGTATAGAATTTGGTTAATTTGAGCTGTAAGAACCAGTTAGTTATAGGCCTGAGCTATCAGCCAAACATTTATAATTCATATTCAATCTGTGAGTTGGTTATTTGGGACCAGTCATTTGGGACAGGAAACCCTCCCCTGACACATAAACAATTTCTTTCAAGCAGAGAAGTTAGTAACTTCTGTATCCTTGATCAAATATTTGTTCTATGCCTATATTTTAGAAATGCCTATTGTATGATTCTACTCATTTCCTAAGAATTTCCCTGTCTTTTAATTTTTTTAAATGTGCATTGGAGTTTTGCCTGTATGTATGTCTGTGTGAGGATGCCAGATCCCCTGAAACTAGAGTTACAGATCAGACAATTTTGAGCTGTCCTATGGGTGCTGGAAACTGAACTCAGGTCCTTTTGAGGAACAAATAGTGCTCTTAATTGCTGACCCTTCTCCCCAGCCCCTGAGAAATTTCTTTAAATCATGTGATGCTATTCTTGGTGTCTATCTTTTCAAAGGTGCTCAAGTTTTCAATAATATTCCCTTGGCTTTCAACTGACACAATAATTTTTCTTCTCACTCTATCAGGAATCATTCAACAAATGAGTTATTAGAATTGTGCATAATGGGCTTGGGCACTGGGAATCTGATTTTCAAATACAAATTGAAATATCTGGTACATTAATCCTGTGTATCATTATACCAGCAAATTTTACTAGTTATTTTTACTCAGTTTTATTTGGTGAACACATATTTTATGCTAGAATCTGATTTGAAATCTGAAGACATAAAAATTAATCTAAACTTCCTTGTCCCTGAAAGGTTCAAAGTCCTTTGATTATGAAATAGTGAACATATGAGTCCAGAGGAGGCACATTTTACTTTGGAAGAGAACGATAATGAACAGTGAGATAAATATGTGTAAAAAACGAAACATTGTTTCAGCTTGGTGTTTATGCCATAATAGGCCAGTGAACATAAGCTATTTTAATAGACTAATCTGGATATTCACTGAACCATCACTTTCTTAATTCTGGTATTAATTAGCATGGGTGCTGAAACACTGCCTATGATCTTCTTTCTTATGGCTGACTTTGATGATTTCATAATTGTCTGCTTATAAAAATCTAGAGGTTAGAAAAAAAGGTAGGTTAATGCAAGTCACTTCAGCAATTCAAATATACATGCATATATTTCTAAATACTTTTTCTATATGTACTTTTCTTCATTCCTCTTCAAAGACTACATTATATTTGGGATTCAAAGTGCTCTTCAACTTAACTACCACCTCTGCTCCCATCAATCAAATAACAAGTGAATCATTTAATAAAAAGAAGTTAGAAAATGTCCCTGAATAAAATTATACTTGTTGTTTGCTCATGGTATATGCAATAAAACTGATTGCTTGTAGCATTTGCAAATCATTTATTTCTCCCTCCATTTGTAATTAATCAGGCCAGCTTTTCTATTCACAAGTTTCAGTCTTGGACATTGAAGTATACAGGACTCTATTTTCCATGGCTTTTCATTTCTATTGCCTTAAAATATTTTGATTGATCTATATGGTTTTGAATGTTTCTGAGTTTTTACATTAAAATATTTTACATATAATGATCATGCTGATCATTATAACCTTCTCTATAATCCACATACATATATATTATGAATAAAGACTCATTTTTTCACCCATATATCCCCTTGTTCAAACTCTTTTTCCTCTCCCATCCCTCCCAGGCAGTCTTTCTACTCCCCATCTTCTTATCTCCTCCCCAGCATGGGCAGGAGTTCCCAAAATCCCAAGGTGACTTAATTCAGCATCTACTACAGGCAAATCCTTTTTTTCTCATTCCAGCATCAGGACTGAGTCAGGTATTGCTCTGGAAAGAATGGGATCCAAGATGCAGTTTAAGGTGGTTCAGATCCCAAATAGTTCAAGGATTGTGGTTTGTAGCTTGGGTATGCTTTGCTTTTTCTTTAAAGGCCACTAATGAGTGAGTACATCCCCTGCTTACATTTCTAGGTATGTGAGAACTCGGTCAGGAAGATATTCTCCAAATTTATCCATTTGCCTGCAAATTTTAGGATAACATTTTTTCTTACTGCTGAGTACTACTTCTTTGTATAGATATACCCCAGTTTGTTAATCCATTCTTCAGTTGAGGGGCATCTAGGTTGTTTTCATGTTCTTGCTATTACAAAGAATGCTGCTATGACCATAGTTGAGCTAATGATTTTGGGGTGTGAATGTGCATTTTTAGTGTATATGCCCAACAGTAGTATTACTAAGTCCTTGGGGACTGACTCTCAGTTTTATGAGAAACCACCATACTGTATTCCAGAGTGGTTGACCAAGCTTACACTCCCACCAGCAATGGAGGGCTGTTCCCCTTGCTCTGCAACCTCTACAGTATAGGTCGGCATCTGTGTCTTTAATCTTAGCCATTCTGACAGGTATCAGGTGATATCTCAATGTTGTTTTGATTTGTATTTCTCTGATGGCTAAAGATATTGAGCCCTTATTCAAATGGTTTTCAGTCATTTGTAATTCTCCTGAGAATTACTTTTTTAGTTCTGAACCCCATTTTGTTGATTCGGTTATTCAAGGTATTGGGCTCTAGTTTCTTGAGTTCTCTATATATTTTAGAGATCAGTCCTCTGTCATTAGTAAGGTGGGTAAAAATCTTTTCCCATTCTGTAGGCTGTCATTTTGTCTTATTGATTGTGTCCTTGGCCTTACATAAGTCTCATTTTCAGAAGGTCCCACTATTTGATTGTTTTTCTTAGAGTTTGTGGCACTGGTGTTATATTTAGGAAGTCCTCACCTGTGCCAATGCATTGGAGGGTATGTCTCACGTTCTTTTCTATCAAGGTCAGTGTTGCTTGTTTCTGTTGAGGTCTTTGATCTACTTGTATTTGAGATTTGTGCAGGGTGATAGGCTTGGATCTATTTGCAGTTTTCTACATACTACCACCAAGCTATGCCAACACCATTTGTTAAAGATTATTATCCTTTTCCATTGAGTATTTTGAGCCACTTTGTCAAAGATCAGGAGTTCATAGGTTTTTGCGTTAATGTCAGGATCTTCAATTCGATCCCATCAATCCATAAGTCTGTTTTTATGACAGTACCAGGCTGTTTTTATTACTGTAGCTCTATAGTATAACTTGAAGTAGGGGGTGATGCCTCCTGAGGTTCTTTTGTTGACCAAAATTATTTTAGCAATACTGGTTTTCCTGTTATTCCAATAAAAATTGAGTATTTTTCTTTCAAGTTCTGTAAAAAATTGTTTTTGGATTTTGGTGGGGATTGCATTAAATCTGTAGATTTCTATTGATAGGTTTGCCATTTTTACTATGTTGATCCTACCTATCCAGGAACATGGGAAATCTTTCCATTTTCTGATATCCTCTTCAATTTCTTTCCTCAGTGATTTAAGTTTTTTTTCTTTTTGTCAAATACATCTGTTACTTTTTTGGTTATAGTTAATCCAAGTTATTTAATGCTAGCTGCAGCTAATATAAAGTATGATGTTTCCAAATTTCTTTTTCAGCCCTTTTACCTTTAGTGTATAGGAGGGCTACTTATTTCTATGAGTTAATCTTGTATCCTGCTACATTGCTAGAGGTGTTTATCACCTGTAGAAGTTCCCTGGTAGAATTTTGTGGGTCACTTCCATATACAATTTATCACCTGCCATTAGAGATAGTTTCAATTCTTCTTTTCCAATGTGAATTACCTTTACTTCTTCTGTTCTCTTGTTGCTTTAGCTAAAACTTTCAGAACTATAATGAAAAGATAATGGAAGAGAGGACAGCATTGTCTTGTTCCTGATTTTAGTGGGATTGCTTTGAGTATTTCTCCATTTACTTTGATGTTGGTTCTCAGATTCTTTAAATCACCTTTATTATATTGAGATATTTTCCCTGTAATCCTGATCTCTCCAGGGCTTTTATGATAAAGGAGTGCTAATTTTGT
Source organism: Sigmodon hispidus (assembly GCA_004025045.1). Lineage (NCBI taxonomy): Eukaryota > Metazoa > Chordata > Mammalia > Rodentia > Cricetidae > Sigmodon > Sigmodon hispidus. Next base: position 70,396 of record PVIH01005391.1, read on the forward strand.
TAAAGGCTTTTCCAGTGCCTAAGGATATAATCAAGTATTTTTTTTCCTTCAGTTTATTTATATTATGGATGACATTTAAAGTTTTGGGTTTTTTTTTTTTTTTTTGTATTTTGAACTACCCCGGCATTTCTAGGTTGAAGCCTACTTGATCTTTGTGGATGGTATTTTTTTATATGTTGTTGTACATGGTTTGCCAGAATTATATTGAGAATTTTTGCATCAATATTCATGAGTGAAATTGGTCTGTAGTCTTCTTTCCTTGTTGTGTCTTTGAGTGGCTTGTGTATTAGGGTAATTGTGGCCTCATAAAAAGAGTTTGGCAATATTTCTTCAATTTCCACTTTATGGAACATTTTGAGTCATATTGATATTAGTTTTTCTTTGAATGTCTGGTAGAATTCTGCACTCAAACCATCTGGACCTGGACTTTTTTTTCTTAGGAGGCTTTTAATGAGAGCTTCAATTTCCTTTGGGATTATAGGACAGTTGAGGTATTTAATCTGATCTTGATTTAATTTTGGTAAGTGATACCTGTCAAGAAAGCTGTCCATTTCTTCTAGGTTTTCCATTTTTGTGGAGTATAGACTTTAAAAGCATGAACTGATAATTCTCTGGATTTCTTGGGGGTCTGTTTTTATGTCCTCCTTTTCATTTCTGATTTTGTTGATTTGCATACTCTGTCTCTGCTTTTTGGTTAGTTTGGATAAGGGTTTATCTATCTTGTTGACTTTCTCAAAGAACCAACTCTTTTATTCATTGATTCTTTGTATTATTCTTTTTGTTTCAATTGTATTGATTTCTTCTGGAAGTTTGATAATTTCCGGCTGTCTACTCCTTGCTGTTGACTTTGCTTCTATTTGTTTTAAGATTTTTTACCTGTGCAATTAGTTCTCTACTGTATGATTTCTGTAGGTTTTTCATATAGGCCTCTAGTGCTATGAATTTTCCTCTTAAGACTGCTTCCATTGTGTCCCATAAGTTTGGGTATGTTATCAACTCATTTTTGTTAAGTTTTAGGAAAACTTTAATTTCTTCCTTGACCCAGAGGTGGTTCAGTTAAGTGATATTTAGTTTCTATGAGTTGGTAGTCTTTCTGTGGTTTTTGTTGTTGAACTCTAACTTTAAACCATGGTTGTCTGATATGATACAAGAGATTATTTCCCTTTTTTGTATCTATTGATATTTGCTTTATGAAAAATTGTGTGGTTATTTTTGAGGAAAGTTCCATGTGGTACTGAGAAAAATGTATATTCCTTTGTGTTTGGGAGGAAGCTTCTATACATTAAATCCATTTGCATCATAACCTCTGTTAGACCCCTTATTTCTCTGTTGAATATCTGGTTGGCCTATGTAAAGGTGAAAGTGGGGTATTGAAGTCTCCCACTATTAGGGTATGAGAACTGATGTGGGATTTGAGCTTTAGCAGTGTTTCTTTTACATAGATAGGTGCACTTATATTATGGGCATAAATATTCAGGATTGAAATCTCATCTTGACCAATTTTCCCGAGATGAACAAGTAATGTCCATCCTTGTCTCTTTTATTTGATTTCAGTTTGAAGTCTACTTTGTTAGATATTAGGATGGTAACACCAGCTTGTTCCTTGGGGCCATTTGATTGAAAAATCTTTTCCCAACTATGAACCTCTGTCTGTCTTTATGGTTGAAGTATGTTTCTAGTATGCAGTTGAAGGATGGCTTTTGTTTTTGTATCCATTGTGTTAGTGTGTGTCTTTTTATAAGTGAATTGAGTCCATTGATAAGGGATATTAGTGACCACTGATTGTTATTTTGTGTTATTTTTGGTGGTAGCTTGTACATACTTCCCTTCTTTGGGCTTTTCTTCTGTGGGATTATAGATTGTTTGTGGTTTCCTTGGTGTATCTGGGATCCTTAGGTTGGAGTTTTCCCTCTAATGCTTTCTGAAGTCCTGGATTTCTTGATAGGTATTATTTAAGGCTTATTTTGTCATGAAATATCTTGTTTTTTTCCATTTATGGTGATTGATGGTTTTGTTGCATATGGTAGTCTAGGTTGGCAGCCATGCTCTTTTATTGTCTGTATAACTTCTGACCAGGACAGTCTTGCTTTCATTGTTTCCATTAAATAGTCAGGTGTTATGTTGATGGGTCTGCCTTTACAGGTAAGTTGGTCCTTTTGTTGTGCAGCTCCTAAATTTTTTCTTTGTTCTGTAAGTTTTGTGGCTTGATTATTATGTGGTGAACAAACATTTTGGGTGGGGGGTCAAATCTATTTGCTGTTCTGGATGCTTCTTGTATCTTTATAGGCATTTCTTTTTTTTAAATTGAAAAAGTTTTCTTCTATGATTTTATTGAATACATTATCTGTGCCTTTTAACTGGTATTCCTCTCCTTCTTCTATTCCTATTATTCTCAGGTTAGGTCTTTTCATGGTGTCCGAAACTTTCTGAATGTTTTGTGTTATGACTTTTTTGGTTTTAGTGTTTTCTTTAACTGATGTCTCTATTTCTGCTATTGAGTCTCACCACTCCAGAAATTTTCTCTTCCATCTCTTGGATTCTGTTGGTTATGTTTGTATATGTCATTCTACCTCTTTTCTTGAGATTTTCTATTTCTACATTTGCCTCATTTTATGCCTTTTTATTGCTTCTATTTTAAATTTATGTCCTGGAATTTTTTTTTTCTGGTTTGTTTCGTTCCAGGATTTGTTCATCTCTTCATCCAATTTTTTTGTTTATATTTTCTTCAGTTTCTTTAAGGGAATTTTTAATATCCTCTTTTATGGCTTCTATGCTCTTCATAAATGTATTTTTGATGTTTCCTTCTCATTGCTCTGTTCAGGTCTTGATGTTGTACCACTCCCAGTTTCTTCTGATGTTACTTTGTTGTTCTTTATATCATTATATGTATTCTTGCACTGGCATCTGCCTCTGGCTTCAGTGGTTCACAATCAGTCAGCTTCTATTCAGTTGTGGCTAAAGGGTTGTGTGTCTCCTGTCTGCTCTGAAAAAGAGGTCTTCAGAATCTCTCACTCTACTCTGCACACTGATCCTGATTTTGTTGTTGACACAGCTTGCCCTGGAGGCATAGCCTGGCCTTGGGAGGTCCCTTCTGTTAGGGATGGCTGGGAAGGACCATCCCAGCTAAAGCCTATGGCTTGTCTGTTAACAAGAGTCTGAGATCAGAACCTTAGGTGTAATTCCAGCCCCACGGAGGGATTCTCCGAATGGGTAGCACAGGAGCTGGAATCTTCTCACTTCTGATTCCACTCTGGGCATGAGTGTGAGTTTCAAAGGCTTCAGTCTGCCTATTTTTTTTTTTTTTTTTACTGTTTTCATATACAGTGCCTCACTATCTTCCATTTTCTTTATTTTGTAAATTGTTGGTTTATATGTAACAAGAGTATCTTATCTTAACAGAATGACTAAATTTCTTATTCCCTGGACATCCTTTCCCAATCTCTTCATCAAAGCCTTTAGTTTTGAGGAGACAAACTATCATGTTATATTTTTCATTTATTTTTTGAACATTTCTTTTGTTGTTTGCATTTTTGATAATTTCCTAAATGAGTACTATGTCTACATTGTTTATTCTTCTCACACCCTAACCTGCACTATGCTTCATATCTCAATGTCATTACCTCTGTGGTTAATTATCATTATTTTGCATGCATACATAAACACAAAAACACACATACATACACTCACACACACATACACACATGCATACACATTCATGAATACACATATGCAGATTAAATACTCTGAGTCTATTTTGTGTTGCTACTATGTGCTAGTGTTTTAGAATGGCTTTTAAGGTTGACTAACCTATGTCCCTTAGTCATTAATCTTAGTCAAATTGATTAAGTTTTCTTTCTCTACAGCAGTAGTTCTGAACTTGTGTATCACAACTTTTTTGAGGGTCTAAAATTTCTTTCACCAGGCTTGCCTAAGCATATTGGAAAACAGAGATATTTACATTAAAATCTATAACAGTAGCAAAATTTCAGTAATGGAGTATCAAAATCTATTTCTTTCTTGTTCAGGGCAGAAACAAAACATGCGTACCTGTATTAAAAGTTTGCAGCTCTAGAAAGGTTGAGAGCCACCACTTTACAACAAATCTATGTAAGATTTTCATGGACGTACAGAGCATTATGATATTTACCCTACTAAATTTGACTTTCAATTGCTGTTATTATGCAGGTCTTGTTGAGGCAACAGAGGTTTAGCTTTCTTAACACCTATATAACTTTTATTTCTGTGTGAATATTGTTGTCTTCATGTCCTTACAATGACCCACAGATAAGTGAACAAAAATGACTGAGCCTTAAGTATAGGTGTTACTTGATGTATCTAATGGAGTACATTGCAACTTATTCTATGCATCTTTATCAGTTGTGTATTTCTGTAACTTAATCATCTCCATTTGCTACAAAAAAAGCATTTAGAAATTGTCTTAATTTAAGAAAATAGAAGTAGTAAACTCTCCTCTTGGGTCCGTGACCACACCACAGTGTATGCGTTTAGACTTACAGAGCCAAGTATGATTTCTCCTCTAGTGAAAAGGCCTTATATAAATTTATACACATGTTTGTTACTCACAATTTGGAATCCACTACAAATGGTTAAAGAATTCAATGTAAAACTGAAACTTTTAAAAGCATATATAAGCAGAATAATACATAATACAGATTTATGGAAGGACTTTCTGAACAAAATCACATTTACCCAGGATCAAGAACAGTCCCTGGAAAACCATAGGACAAAGAGCTAAGACCTCCAAGGGTAGACAACTATCCATTAGTATAGGTAGTATGTAGAGCCTCGAGGGGTGGGATCAGACAGTGTTCCTCTAAATAGGCTGGCATCTTGGATCTGATTCCCTGCGGAGGAGTGCTTAATCCAGCCCTGATATTGGGATGAGAAAATCAGATCTGCCTGGGGTTGATGCTCCATGCTGTGCTGATCCACCTTGGGACTTCATCCCTGTTGGGGGAGGAGATCATAGGATAGGGTGGGAAGAGACTGAAGGCAGATTGCTTTCTTATAAATCCCATTATCAGAAGCCCAGAGGTGGCACCACCCAAAATGTCCTGGTTCCCCATTCAACATTACTAAATTAAAAAAAAAAAAATGCCTTACCACCCTATCCGCAGCCAGACTCTGTAGAATAATATTTCTAATTTAAGTTTTTTTTCTCTTACATGAATCTAGCTTGTGTCACAAAGACATAAAACTAGCCAATAAAGTAGCTACTCCACAATCTTAAAATTTTCAGTCTCCTTACAATATACAAAGTACCATCAAAATTTGAAAGTCCTTTTATTATTGATTCTGTAAAAGCAAAATAAATTGCATGCTTTTATTCCAAAGAGATAGAATCTGGTTGCATAAACAATCAAATAAATGTAATGCCAATATCCACCAATATAAATAAAAGCTTATAACTCCGAGAATTACATGTTAACTACATTTCTGATATTTGGGTCCCAACAAATTTGGAGCATTCCAATTCCAGGCTCTTCCATTTGTGCCAAACAGCTTATTTAAGGCTGGATTCACTCCATAATTGTTTCTATTTTTGTTGGTTGCCTAGTAGTCCGGGCCTCTGCAGTGTGCTGGAGTCTTCATTGCTACTAGCATACATTATCACCAATGGAATCCTGGTGTCTCTTAAGAGACTCTGATTCTACATAGTATCAGTCCCCTGACTTTTTCTATGAGCCTTTTGATTCTGTGGTTTCTACTGCAACTGAGATTGTGTATTTACTAATGTTCTCTCCTAAAAATATTTGCCAAATAGATAATATGCTACCCAAGAGCCAGAGATTTTCTGACAACATCCTCAGTGTAAGATATGGAGAACCTCTTTTCAATTATGTCAGAGAGTCCAAGAGACCCAGAACAATCTAGGCTATTACCACTACCCTTGGTGGCCTTCTGGAATATAAAATACCACATGCTCCACAGGTATTACTTGGAGAAATAATACTTGCTTTGTTTTGTAAGAAATTGGCTCCAAAAGATAGTGGCACTATTGGAGGTGTAGCTTTGTTGGAGTAGCTATGGCATTGTTGAACAACGTGTGTCACATGGAGGAGAGATTTGAGGTCTCATATATGCTCAAGCCACAATCAGTGTCTCAGAACACTTCCTGTTGACTGCAAGAGTAAGATGCAAGAACCCTGAGTATCTTATCCACCACATCTGCCTGCATGATGCTTTACTTTCTATCTCGAGGATAATGGACTAAACCTCTGAATTGTAAGTGAGCCACTTCAATAAAATGTATTTATCTATGAGTTGTTATGGTCATAGTGTTTCTTCAGAGCCAAAAAAATCTAAGACAATGGCGTTATAGATTGTTTTGAGCTATAGTATTTGAACTTGGAATTGACCTGCATCCTCTTTATTCTAGCCAGTGATCTTAACTGGTGGATATCAATCTAATGTCTAAGCCCAGGTTTTTGAATCAATAAGGTAGTTTCACAATAGCTAACCATAACATTATGGATAAATTGAGATTAAATTTAAGAAGTATCTTTTTGTTGAGAATGACAATTATACCTGGTTCTTGGCTCATGAAAATCCTGCAAAGCAGATTATAGAAAAGGCTACACTAACTGTTTTTGCCCTCATTTAATTTGCAAAAGGCACAAATTAAAAAAAAAAAAGGCTTTTTCTTTGTTTCATGGTAAGCCACACAACAAAAACAACTTAATAACGGAGTAGGTTATCTTGGCCTATGGTTCCATAGAGATAAAAGCCCAACATTTTGTGGCAGAAAAGTGACAACAATCAGCAAGCATAGTTGCAGGAGCCTGAACAAATATATCGTTCACATCATGCATGAAACTGAGGGCAAACTGCAAGTGGGGTGAGGCTTGTACACTCCAAACCCTCTTTTATTGACATACTTCATTCCAGCAAGATTGTATTTTCCCATAACATCTCCAAATACACACCAATACGGAAACAAGTGGCAAATGTCAGATTGTATGGGGGATATTTCTAATAAAAACCACCACCAAAGAGGAACTGTAAACCACATACTTTAAGGAAAGAATAACACACTGAAGTGGTAAGGTAATCCAATTTGGTCAAGAAATATAAAACTAGAGTTCACACAGGAAGACTGAGATTTATGGTTGTGGCCAGAACACCACAGTAAAATAAAGAACAACAATCAGATTGTGCTGTTAAGAAGTATAATTCAGAAGACTATATTAGGTAATTTCTCTTTTAAGCCTCCACCTGATGTTAAGAATATAAACTATAAATGAAGCATTTACTATTCCATAGGTCTAAATTTGCTACTATGGAAGTAAATGGGAAAAATATTGCATGTTAACCAGAAAAGGCTAAGTAGGTCATAATGCTTAATGAATTTACTTACTCTGATCTCATTTGACATTAACTAAAAAAAAAAAACACTAAATTATTTGATTGAGGATTAATAGCTAATGTCCTTCCCAAATTTTGTTTAGCCATCATTTTAATTGATTTCACATGGATTAAAATAATGTTCTCATAAGCTTTACAATCTATGTGAAAAGTAATGTAGTATGTTTTAGACAATTCTTAAAATTAAGCTTCTTGATCATGCACTAACATTAAAGTTCACAGTACTCTTGTGATAAATATTCATCATAAAGTGAAACTGAAAGATTTTTCCCAAGTTCAAATGAAGGAATAAATTATTGGTAACAGTTTTTATAAAGCATGTATCTTCTATTTGTAGATGTCAATGTGCTTGAATATGAATTTAATAAGCTAATAATGTTCAGAAATATTGTCATTGAGAAACAAAAGAGTATACTTGATAATTTGCCACTTTGATTCTCTATATCAGCACTCTTCTTAGATCTCACAAAAGCATGAAAATCCTGATTTCAGAATACGCTCTCAATGCACTAAAGAACTTTGTTCCCCAAGTGACTTGTTAAAAGGATGTTAACACTGAGTATTACCAAAGATTTGAATATTCTGATTGGAATGAGGAATATTGTAATAAGAATAGAATGTAGTTTGAATATTAATCATTCAATTGACTATTAAAATAGGTTGTAATTAATGGAAATAAATGTACCTCTAAACCTGATGCAAAAATTTGAAATGCTAAATAAAATATAAAATAGCCTGAGTTTCTGGATGGCAATTTTGAAGTGTTGCATTTTGTTCTGTGAGTGAGAAATAATAAATCTTCATTGCATACATATGTAATAGGTAACTTTTCTTGTAATGCCTATATTTGCAAAGAGTTAATAGTATTACACACACAAAAAAGAGAATTACTTACTGTCAGTGATATCTATGTTTTGTTGCTATTTCTGTGTTCTTTTGGTATGTTATCCACATATGTAGATGCCTGAGTATTATACTGAGGTAGTTTGTTTTAACTCAGCTTGACATAACTAGGGTAATCAGGAAAAAGGAACCTCATTAGAGAACTTTCCAGTACCAGACTGACCTGTGAGAAAGCTTTTGGGACATTTTTTCTATTAATGATTGATGTCTGAGGGCCAATCCCTAAGTGTGTGGTTCAAATGCTGGTCTGATGGTCCTGGAAGATAATTTTCAAGAGCAAATTAAGTAAACCACAATGAGGAACCCAGTAAGCATCATTTCTCCATGCCTTCTTCCTAATTTCTGTTCCCATTTTTCTCAGTGATGTACTGCTACCTATAAGTGTAAGATGAAAGAAATCTTTTATTCTAACATTGCTATTGGTCATAGAGTTTTATCAAAGAACAGAAAGTCTAATAAAAATAATTATCAAAAAGGAATATATGATGAAATATTTCTTATTAAAAAGCATATATGAATTAATATCTTCTTGAAATCTGAATTCTTTTGAAAAAGTATAAGCTTCATTGAAAATAAAATAGAAATTGTAGTTGTATTAAAGGTAAAATTTCTATTGAAACACCTGGATTAACATTCTATAAAAAATATCTTTATATGCAATTTTTTGCTATAAGAGAATTCCTGTGTCAGAATTTCAGGTTTTTACATCTTAACTGTGGTTACCTAAACTAAACATTTGTTTCAATGTAACTTGCTAGTGACTGGCTAGATAGCAATTGCAAGAAATTTCTGGATGATTCTCTGAGTATTTTCTTGTAAGTATGATTTGTACTGGTGAAATTATTTTTCTCTAAAATGGCAGATACAACCTGAAATGTAGAAGGCAGCAAATGAAAAAATGATGATTATGTTCTGTTCTGAATTTGAATAATTTACCTCCAGGCCTCCCATAAGTATTCCTGGCCTGCAATGGATGCTTGCTCTAACACTATGTTCTCTAAGTTCTTAGATGTTTAGAATGGACTAGATTTTACCTTTAAACATTAATTGCTATATGACAGCTTGTAACACACATTTTAATCTGAAAACATTAAATAAATTCCTATAATAAATACATGTATATATATGCTCATATATGTCTATACTTATATTTTTCCCATATGTCTGTGTTTGTATGAGTATCATTCTTAATATCTCCAGAAAAATAAATAGTCATAAGTGTTCTGTTGCATTCCAATAAACCTTAGGGTAGTCAAATTATAGTCTATGACAGGGATTCAACAAATAGAAGCATATGGTCCAAGCATGGCTTAGCAATTTGTTCTTAGAAATTCATTTTAATTAGTATAGACATTCTCATATCCTCATATTTCAGTTTTAATCCCAAAATAATAAACCCACAACTACATAGATTTTAATATTTAAGAAAACCACATGCTATACAAAATTGTCCTTTAATAAAAATCCACTTGTCTTCTAAAACTGAAGACATTTTATAGCATTCTCAAGTAATAATTTATTAAGTAAGTAACATTTTAAGATAAAAATAAGAAATGTATAGAGGTTGCCAGCTACAAAAATACTACCAAAAAGAAAGCAAATATCTTTAATTTTCCAAATTATTATCAATATACTTAAATACATAAATTGGGTGAATTCTAAACATCATAGATATCAGAAACTGGTTAAGGGTTGGACACAAATATTGTTCCAAGGAATTATATTAGAGGATTTGCTTGAATTGATTCATTTAATTATCATTTCACCCCTGAAAACCTTATACTATTATTATCCCTTTTTCACAGATGAGTAAAGAAGCTTAAGGAGATAATGTGGTTTCAGAATTGATCAGTAGAGAACTTCAGATTGAAACTCAAGTCGTTTTCTGCTGTCAGAGACCTCTCATGTGTACTAGACATGGGAAAGTTTAGAAAGAGAATTACTTGAAAGAATCTCTTCTTATCCATAGATGATTCCTCCCAGACCTGGTTATGGGAGTTTTAGACTGTGGTACTACAGATTCACACCTAAGTTCTGCATTTTCTTATGTGTACATAGAGCCCATGCCTCTCCTTCTGAATGGAGCCTTTGTCACATGCTGTGGCCATGACTTTCAGCTGACGTGGGAGAGTTAAAGTAACATTAATTTCCCTGTCTTTTTTCCTAGTTTCACTAACAGATTTGCCAATGGTCTTAACATCCTTAGAACTCACTTCTTTTCTGAACTTATTGTGAAATATACAATAAAATCACCACAATTTAAGAAGTTAAAAAAAGTATTGTTCCAAATTTTAAAAAACTAAATAAACTAATAAACAAAATCACATAAGACTAACATACCAAAGGACATCATTTAAAGGAAACCATTTGCTTTTTCATTCTCTTTGACATGTATCTCTAATGCACTGTTCATACATAATTTGCTAATGATTTTTCCCTTAGGAAGTAAATAGCCATCTGGTGTCTAATAATAGTTAGATACTAGAAATTCATAGTTGATATCAATTTTGATTTGATATTATATGCATCTTAGCAGGTATAGAATTATTTCCATTTTTTATTGTTTTTTGAAAATCAATTATCAAATATTATATAAAAAACAAAACATTCAGAATAGATAACAAAAAACTCATACAGTAATAAAACTTCTCTTTTCTCTAAAATACATGAAACATAAAAAATAAAATCTAAAACTTCTCAAGCCAGGTTAGGCTCAGCTACAAATAAAGAAAGCAGAGAGGTGACAGCTAATGCCCACAGATGCACTATGGCCACCACAAATTTCTGCTAAGCCCCCCTTCTACAGACAAACCAAAAGGTTTTTTTTTTTTTTTTTTTTTTTTTTTTTAGTGTGTGTGTGTGTGTTTTAAATCACTTTATTAACCCATCATCTTTCAATGTAAAAAGAACGTTTTTGCTTAAAGTCCACTAATGAGTGAGTACATCCCCTGCTTATCTTTCTGAATTTGTGAGACCTCTCTCAGGAGGATATTCTCCAAATCCATCCATTTGCCTGCAAATTTTAGGATATCATTTTTTTCTTACTGGAGCATAGTACTCCATTGTGTAGATGTAACACAGTTTGTTAATCCATACTCAGTTGAGGGGCATCTAGGTTGTTTCCACGTTCTTGCTGTTACAAATTATGCTGCTATGAACATAGTTGAGCCAATGTCTTTGTAGTGAAATGTACATTTTTAGGGTATATGCCCAGTAGTGGTATTGCTGGATCTTTGGGTAGATTAATTCACAGGTTTTTGAGAAACCTGTATACTGCATTCCAGAGTGGCTGAACAAGTTTACACTCCCACCAACAATGGCAGAGTGTTCACCTTGCTCTGCATTCTCTCCAGCATAGGCTGTCATCTGTGGTTTTAATCTTAACCATTTGGACAGGTGTATGGTGGCAGCTCAAAGTTGTTTTGATTTGCATTTCTCTGATGGTTAAAGATGTTGAGCAATTTTTAATAACAATTTCTTTTATAAAAATCAAGTATTACACAATTTTAAAAAACTAACTCAAATCCAGAGTATAAAATATTTTAACACAATTAGTATTAAGTGAAAAGCAAATATTTCTATGAAAACTATTTTATAATTCATGATACCTTTATGCTGTCAGTGATTGAATTTTAACTGTCTTGAAACAAAATATGATATCACAATTATTTGAAATATCATTTATAGTTGAGCTAATGCCTTCGGAGTATGACTGTGCATCTTTAGGGCATACACCCAGAAGTGGTGTTGCTGGGTCCTTGGGGAGATTGATTCTCAGCAGCATTATTTGTAACAGCAAGAACCTGGAAACAACTTAGAGGTCCATCAACTGAAGAATGGATTAACAAAGTGTGATACATCTACACAATGGAGTACTACTCAGCAGTAAGAATAAAAGGTTATCCTAAAATTTGCAGGCAAATGGATGGACTTGGAGAATATCCTCCTGAGCAAGGTATCACAAACTCAGAAAGATAAGCAGCGGATGTACTCTCTCATTAGTGGTCTCTAAACAAACAAACAAGAAAAAGCCAAGTATGCCCAAGCTGCAAACCACAACCACTGAACAGCTTGGGATCAGAAACACCCTGGACTGACTCCTTGGATCCCACTCCTGCTAGAGGAACACCTGACTCAGTCTTGAGGGAGGGGGAGAAAACTAGATCTGCCAGGAGTGGAGACTGAACTAAGCAATATTGGACCATGGGACTGTCTGCTGCCTGCCCAGGGAGGGGATGGGGAGTTGCAGTTACACAGTTATACAAATATTCTACAACATAAACAAATGCAACACATCTTTACATTGTTAAGCAAACACAACAAATCTTTTTATAGTTAAACAAATTGAACCATCCAGTATCTCAGCAATCTTTGCTTATAACAATAAAGTTAATGCTTTCTACGTAATTTTCAATATTGTCAACTCTTCAGTAATTACATATTTTGATTTTATGCTTCAAAAATTATTATTCAAAATTTCCAAAATCTATACCATAGAAGTGATTCTACTTTTCTACTACCTGCATATTGTAGTAGCCAATAAAGTTCTCAAATAATCACATAGCTATTAAATGGATAATTAATGCACTGCAGCATAACAATTCCACAAACAAAATAAAGCACATTGTGTTTTTCTCTTAGTTTTAAATTTATATTAGCTTGAAATGAAAAATTGGCAGGTCCTTTATAAAACTGTGTCAAAAACATAATTGCATATAATGTATTAATATAAAATACAATAAGAAAATAATGGCTTACATGTGGCATATTTATTTACTTGAAGTTGGTATAACAATAATGAAATAAAACACATGTGCCTGCCAGAAGACCATATAGGAGACCTGTAGATTTTTCCGGTGTCTCTTTTACAAGCTCAGGAAAACAACAGAAGAACAGGTAGCATGTCTACAGACCTTTGCCAATCTCTTTGTTTCCTCAAACATATTCATTCAGGCTCATAGTTAGCACAACAGATTATCAACTGCAGCCTGTTTTCCCTGACATCCATATGTCCTATGAATCCCTCAGAGCATCCCATCCTAACATTTCTTCACTCATCCCTTTAGTCCAGTCCCCAACTCAAGCACTGCTCTACTCAACCACAGGCCACAAGTGACAGAAATCCAAATGGGCTGCTTAAGAGACATTCTCTTGTCTCTCTGTTTCCCTAGATTCAATCTGTCAGTCTTGTTCTTAATATTGATATAGCTTACCAACTGCAGCCTCCTTTCCCCTCTGCCCATGCCTGCTGTGAGTCTCAGAAACAATCTTCCTCCTTACCAACCTTGGTCCCATGGTCATTGTATCCTAACATTCAACACTACCAGGAATTTTCTGTAAACACATCTGAGGAGGATGTCATTAAAAAAGGCAAAACACAGCCTTTATACTCTGAAAAAATCAGAGAGGAAACAGAAACCATAGAATATACCACTTACAACAAAGACAAATTCATAAATCAGTTATCAGACCAGCAACCATCCCAAAACCAGAGTAAGAACACTGTCAAGAAGAGCCAGGAAATGTCTCCAATGGAGGCCAGCTATCTTAATATGGAGGCCCTGAATAATCTCACATAACTGAAACACAACTAAGAGTCCTTTAAACTATCTATAATACGATGATAGAGGTTCTTAAAGAGAAATGAATAAGTCCCTTAAATAAATCCAGGAAAACACAAATAAAAATTGGAAGAAATAAACAAATCACTTTGTTAGGAAAATATAAATAAATGATTGAAAGAAATAAATGTCCCTTAAAGAAAGCCAAGAAAACAAGAAAAGAGAAGTGAAGTAAACAAATCAAATTTTTCAACACATTCAGAAGGGATTAGAAGCAATAAAAAAAAAATACCTGAGGGAATTGTGGAAATGAAAAATTTAGAACTCCAGGGGCTGGAGAGATGGCTCAGCGGGTAAGAGCAACATCTGCTCTTCCAGAGGACCCGGGTTCGATTCCCAGCACCCACATGGCAGCTAACAACTGTCTATAGTTCCAGTTCCAGGCAAACACCAAGGCAAATAAATAAATAAAGCTTAAAAAAAATTTAGAACTCCAAACTGGGTCCACAGAGGCAAATTTCATCAAAAGAATAGAAAACACAGAAGAGAGATTCTCAGTCATTAAAGATAAAATAAAAGAAATGGATACACTGGTCAAAGTAAATTTTCAATCTAAAATATTCTTGACACAAAACATCCAGAAAATTTGGGACACTATGAAAATATCAAACCTAAGAATAATAGCATTTCAGAAAGGAAAATTCCAGCTGAAAGATCCAGAAATTATTTTCAACTAAATCACAAGGAAAAAAAAAGGTCCTAATGTCCAGAATAATATGCCTTTAACTGTATAAGAAGCATATAAAAAATTAGAACAGATCAGAACAGAAAGTCCCTTATCACATAATAATCAAAACACTAGACATATAGAATGAAGAAGAAATATTAAGCACTGCAAGGGAAAAGACCAAGTATCCTATAAAGAGAGATCTATTACAATTATACCTGACTTCTCATTGGAGAATCCGGAAGCCAGAAGAGACATGGGCAGATACTTCATAACCTAAGAGACATAGATACAAACACAGACTCTTAAACCCAACAAAACTTTTAATCACTATACATGGAGGAAATAAAACATTCTGAGATAAAATCATATTTAAATAATATCTAATCTTAAAAACAGACTTACAGAAGGCAAAGGAAAGAAAACTCCAGACTAAAAAGGTTAACTACAGACTTCAAAACTCTGAAAATAATCACATAGCAAAACAAACAAAAGGGAAACACACACACACACAAAGAATAGAGCTTCCATGAGTCTGCACTGGGTCCTCTATTTATAGCTGTTAGGTTTGTGTTTCTTAGGACCCCTGACTATGGAAGCAGGTAGGTCTTTGACTCTTTTTCCTGTTGGGTTGCTGTATTTAGCTCTGGTGTGCCAGCTTTTGCCTTGCCTCATTGTCTGTAGTTTTATTAAGTTTGGTTATTGTTTCTGGAAGGCCTGATCTTTTCTCATGGAAGATGAAGCAGGAGGGAATTTTGGGGAAGGGATGATGGTGGTAGAGGCTGTTAGAAGTGGAGGGTAAGTAAACTATAGTTGAGATGCACTGTATGAGATAAGAATATATTGTCAATAATAAAAAAGGAATCAGGAAATGTTCTACATCTTCATCAAAGTTGATGAAAATTTTCTGAATATCAATGTTGTTAATAAATATTCACTATTTTTTTTATCACACCAACTTGGTGTTCTCCTGTTTGTACTTTTTACTGAACTATAGAGTAAATTCAATTTTCAACCTTTCAGAATGTCATGTTCTACTTTTCTTTAAAAGATGGTGATCTATATACCAGAAATAAATTTTACTATTTCTTTATAGGAACCCTTTAGTGACCCTTGGATAATATTTCTGTATGTGAAATGACAACCAGTTGCTATTTGTATGGCACCATTCTTTCTTTACATTTTCAGTATGATGATATTAAAATTTTCTTTCCACTTGAGCAACTTGAGGACTTGATTACTATGCTCATCACACAAAGGAGATCCTGAAACCAACGTGTAGTTATCACTGAAAATATTAATCCAAACAGACAAATAAAAACAATTTTTAATGACTAAGAAGATTCTTATTTTTAAAATTTACTTTAAATTATGCAGCATATGACCTGATGTGTTTGGAGGGGGAAAGGACCTTGAATAAGGATATACAGGATAGAAAGTGTGACTTCTTTGTTCATAATAATAATAATAAAAAATGAAATGTTGTATACATGTATGAAATTGTTGAAATAAAATATTAAAGTTTTAAAATCTAAAAAATGTATTTCAATAATTTTAAAATATACTAACTACTAGTCTCCTCTTCCTACCTTTCACATTCTATGCTATATTTTTTTACATAAAATTCTCGTGTGTGATGTTCATAATGTCTAACAGATTAACATTCTTTATATCTCTCTCAATCTTTCTGCCTACCTGTATTCTTACTGCTATTATTTCTATTCTAAAGTATGAATGTAAGTAATACTATGTGATTGACTTTGAAGAGCTATGTGAACACCTACTTGTATAGAGGAAAAAATAGCAAAGTATAAGCGACTATTTTTAAAATCTTTTAGAAACTTAAACCTTGAATGCATAAAATTCTGATTACAGAAGACTAACAATTTGGAATCACTCACTTAGTAATATTAAATGTAATGACAAAAACTAACCAGTTTACCTATAAACTTATTTGACTGCATGAGTTAAGTAGTTATCATTTATTAATTTTGTGCAATCCTAGCACCTTGTAAATTTTGTGCTAAATACATTCTGTGAGCTAGCATAGTTTTTCGTTCTTCTTATCAGTATAAAGCTTTTAACATGTTATACAAATCACTGTTTGTATGTTGGTAAAACAGAATCATACCCAATCAATGTAATTTTATAATGAAGCCAAACTAAACATTGTCCCTATAAGAATTTTATACATAGTTATATATTAATTATAAATGAATAGTTATAATATTTAAGCTAGTATTTATTTAAGATACACATATCAAAACAAGATATCAATACTTATAGTGCCGTGTCATATAAAATAAATAATGTGTGATATTCAATGTTGAGCAACTAATAATATAGCAATTTGTATTATAAATTAAATTTTGTAATCTGTATCTTTGAGCCGTATTTTTAGTATATGATAAATAATTTCCTACAAATATGTAAGGTTTAAAAATAAAATATTTTTAAAAATAAAATAGTATAATGTTAGATAAAAATATTACTTGAATTTCAACATAGACATTAATAGATACCCCTCAATTGAAGAATATATTAACAAACTCTGGTATATCTACACAATGAAGTACTACTCAGCAGTAAGAAAAAAATGATATACTAAAATTCTCAGGCAAATGGATGGATTTGGAGAATATCCTAATGAGTGAGGTGTCACAAACCCAGAAAGAAAAGCAAGGGATGTACTCACTCATTAGTGGACCTTAAACAAAACATAAAGCATGTCTAAGCTGCAAACCATAACCACTGAACAGCTTGGGATGGGAAGCACCTTGGACCAGTACCTTGGAGCCCACTCACTCCAGAGGAACATCTGACCCAGTCTTGATGTTGGGATGAGGAAAGCATTTCTGCCTAGAGTGGATACTGAACTAAGCCACCTTGGGACCTTGGGACCTCTTGCCCTTTCTGGGGAGGAGATAAAGAGATGGGGAGAAGAGAAACAGACTAGGAGGATCAGGAAGGGGAAGTGAGTTCGAAGAAGGCGATACATGGATAGAAAATGAGACTTTATTCAAAAATTTAAAAAAGAGAATAATTATTACCTTTTTGGAGAAAGTGTCACAGTGGAAGCAGGCTATGAGATGACATATATGCACAAGCCACACCCACTGTCACAGAACACTTCCTATGGCCTCTCATCTACAGCTATAGTACCATGTCTGCCTGTATGGTGCCATGTTCCACTGTGATGATAATGAACCAACCCTCTGAAACTGTAAACCAGCTCAATTAAATGTTTTCCTCTATGAAAGAAAAAAAATAATCGAAATTTCCAAGCATATGAAGATACTACTGCTATTAATTTGCTTATCTTTTGAAAGATTAATAATTATTTATATATCTTGACTTCATAGTTATTGACATATTTTAAAGTTATTAATATATTAAATATTAATAACTACACATATAGGTGAATAATATTAAATATATTGAGGCATGTTTATATGTTTCTGTATTTTAATTTAACAAAATAGAAGTATAAAATTACACACCAAAATGCTGCCCTTTTCAGGTTGTTTTGTAATTTTTCCTTCTCAGTAGTTAACTGTGAGTGCCAGTGTCCTGAAAACTATTTTTGTGTGTCATTTACTTGGTGGGCAAAAAATAAAACCCATGTTGAAGCAAGGTAACACCTTAGAGATGTCATCCAAAATTGTATGTATTTTTTGTTCAAAGTAATATCTTTGACAGAGAAAATTAAAAAGAATGTTTTGTTGTTTCTGCCATTAACTCACATGTTACTTACTTTAAATAAATACTTGATTAATCTTAATTGCTGAATTTTATCTCATCATGAATGTAAACACATATAGAGGCATTGAGAGAGAGAGTGAAATTGGAGTAATGAATGGCTAATAGGAAACAACTTTCTAGTGCTATCCATATGATTGTATAAAGTCTTTCTTTTTCACACTTGTATTTTAAAAAACATCTGCTCAATAATTCAAATTAATGATATACTAATCATTAGGAGACATGACATCACATAATCATTTTCCCACTTTGGCTAATACTGTGTTTGATGGTTGAAATGAATTTGGCCCTAAACACTCATTTATACGCCTATTTGGTCTCTACCTTGTAGAACTTTTAAGAAGGATTAGTAATTGAGGCCTTATTGGGGGAGGTATGTCTCTAGGAGCATTCAGCCATATATTTACTCTACCATTATAGACCTTTAAAACTAAAATACCAGTTAAATGCTTTATTTAATCAATTATTTTGTATTTTAACACAGTATTATATATATACTAGGTAAAGAAGTTGGTACTGGTTTTGGTGAAATGTGAGAGTCTTTGTACTTTGGACTAGAAAAGTGAAAGATTCTGATAAGTAGAACTTAATGGACTATTCTTTTAAGAATTTGGAAGACAGTATTTGTAAGATTATTTGGACCAAAGAGGCCCTAGCTCATGATGTTTAACAGGGGAATAATATTAGCAATTTGTCCACAGACTATTTCTGTGATGTTTTGTCAAAGAATGTGGTTGCTTTTGGCAGAGGAGTTTCTTAAAACACTCCAGCATTGATTTTATAGAGCAATTATTAATAATCACTATTGAACATGTCTACAATGGCAAACTGCAAGTGTGACCTTAAGTGATATAAAACATATTGTTTGAAGAGAAAATAAAAAATAAAAAAGAAGACAAATAATGTTGGAGTTATTTCTTCTCCTGAAGAGCTAAGAGGATTAAAGAGATGTCTGATACATAATAGGATTAAGAAATGAGTACCTTAAGGGGGTAACTTGTGAAAATAACTTTGCTCTTAGAGAGTAACAACATCAAGGAGCCTTCATCAAACCACTGATAGGATCAGATGCAGAGACACACAGATAAGCATTAGGTGGAGATCCTAACCCTGCAGAAAAAAATTGAGGAACATTATAGGAGCCAGATGGATAAAGGATACCATGAGAAGACAGCCCATAGAATTCAGAAAGCAGGCTCACAGACTGAAGAAACAATCATGAAGCCTGTCTGAGTATACACAAGGTCCTCTGATTTTATGTTATGATTGTGTTTCTTGGTATTCTTACAGGACTTTTAGTTGAGAGCAGAGGGTTTCTTTCACTCTTTCACCTACTCTTGGGACCCTTTTTCACTACTGGGTTGCCTTTTCCAGCCTTGATATGAGAGTTTCTGTCTAATCTTATTGTAGCTTTTATGCATGTTTTATTGATTTCCCTGTGAGGCTTGATTTTTTGTAGGGAAATGCAGCAGCTGTGGATCTGGAGATAGGGGGAAGAGGGGCTGTGGGGAGTAGAGGGGAAACTATGGTCAGTATGTGATATTTAAGAGAAGAATAAATAAATATAAAACATTAAAATATAATAAAATTTTCAACACTCCATTGCTCTTACCAAAGAAACATTAAGCCAATGAGATTCAATGGGGTAGGTTTTAAACAAAGTTGTTTGTTGAATGTGGCACTGTCATTCACATGTTTCTGGTTTTAAAGTACCAAAGAACAGTAAAGGTATAAGCTATCTTCCTCCAGTAAATTAGAGCTTCTGAGGTCAGGCTTTGGCAGAATGAATCTTTTCTTGCATGTAGACCTTGACATACCATTATGAGATGCTGCAAAGGTAAAGCTTGGAGAGTGTTTGGAGACCATAAGATGTAGATGTTCTAGAGCCATGGTCTGTATGCCAAGAAGAGCTGGAAACAGAAAGTAACACCAACCCAAGAAAGATGCATAAAACTAGAAGAGAAGAGGCATCTAAACCTTTTGACATTAGGTGAGGAGCAAGAGAGTTGTTTCACTTAGGTTTGGATAGTTCTTTGACCAGTTATTTTTTTTAGTATGTCCCCATTCCTCTTTCTTGGAGACTAATGTGTTTCCTTTATCATTGTCCTTTGAAAGCCTATAGTGTGCATTTTGATTTTAGAGAAGATTTTAAATAAAATTATTCCCGTGAGCCTCAGAAAATATTTTAAGCATTAAAAGTGTTCAGACTGAGGAAGATTGTGAGGATATTTGAAGTTGGACTAAATGCATTTCGCATTATGATATGGTCATAAGCATATGAGAGACAAATAGAAGAATATATTGATTTGACTGAGAATAGACCCTATGTTGTCATATGTGACTACTTGGTCCAGAGGTAGTAGATGTTTGATGACATTATTTATTTCTTGAGTTGCCTTGTTCATGGTATTTTAGCATATCAATAGAAAAGTTATTTGTAGTAAGATTATGTTATGTTGCTACTATTTCCTGTCATTGTAAATATTTGTCCCACCTATGGGTTTAATAAAAGCTAATTGGCTAAAGCCAGACAGGAAGTGTGAGAGGAGCTACCAGGCTAAGAAAACTCAGGAAAATCTTATAGCATACACTGGACCCACACGGATGTGACAGACGTACTAGGAGGAGACTGCAGCAGATACAAAGAGAGAGAGAGAGAGAGAGAGAGAGAGAGAGAGAGAGAGAGAGAGACTAAAATGAAGTTCTTGAAAAAGATTGAGGTGCATGGCTAAACATGAGTTAGTCAGTTTAAGAGCAAGAGCTAGGTAGTAATATGCCTAGGCCCTAGATCAATCAGCAAAATATTAATATAAGTGTCTGTGTGTCTCTGTGTGACTGCAGGTGTTTCTGCCAGACTGCCAGACTGTGAGTCAAACCTCTGGTCCAGGCCCAGAAAGTCCAGGACATAAACAAAATATAATAGTTATTAATATGATCTTTCAACAGTCTGTCTTAAATTTGAATATTATAAATATTTATATTTGTTGTCAAATATAAGTTAAAATGCAGAATTAAAAAATAAATAAACAAGAAAAGAAAAGTTAGGAAAAAGTATTTTTTCCTCAATATAATCTTTATAGATTAGAAAAACATCAGTGTATATTTTCAAAATCTATCATTCTATAAAACTTATGTTTTCTCAAAGAACTTCAGTAGATTGGAGAAAATGAATGCATAGTTGTTATCTGAATTTATAACATTTAATATGCCTGAAAGCATGTTATTATTGATCAACAAAAAAAATCATTAGATGATGCACTTTTACCTAATATAATAATTTCATTTTGTTACAAAGAGAGTTTTCATAATAAAACCTATTTTGCAATAAAATATGCAAAGTAATCAAAGATGCCATATATAAAGACTAAAATTTATTTCTGAATTTAACTTCAAAGTTGTTAGTAACTAATTATTTAAATCATTAAATACATATTGTCAACAATATGTTACCTCCAAAGGCTCTCAAAATTCCACAAATTCTTGCCGTTTCTTCTGGATGCCAACTAGAAAAGCTTGATGAAATTTTATTACAGAAGACTACCCACACTTTAGTTACATGATAAAGAAAAATTAAGCAAAACTGAGCTTGGGGTTACCTCACTCTGAATGCTATGAACTACAAGACCAACCCTCCATGTTTTTTCACTAATGCCATGAAAGCAACCAACTGTTTTCAGATAAGAGTGTTGAGGCATTTAATTGAGTGGAGTTGATACCCTTGGTACTGTAATCCTGGCCTAAAAAATGGTGGGAAAGTTCAAAAACCCACAAAGGGAACTGAATTCCAGTGTTACCTATAATGACACAACATCAATCCAACTTGTCAATATTGATGTTTATATCTATAGTAATAACATACTCTGTCTTGTCAGAGAAGCTTCTCTTTCCAATTTAAGAATATAATACTTCTTGTTATACAATGGCCTGAATACATGACTAAAACTAAATAACACAACAATAGCATCTCTGTTTATGCTCAGGGGATATTGCAGAGAAAGGGAGAGAAATTACACAGAAGACAGAAAAGGAGAAAGCCTATGGCACACTATATTCTTGACAATACAATATGATTACAGTCAGTAACTGCTAGATTCTGAGGATGACTGTACTGAGTCTGCACAAGGATGAGCCAAACAACAATGAGCATTGATGGATAAAAGACTCAGAGATCCTTAAGACTGCCTGTTGAACAATATGTTAATGATTGATAGATTTATGAAAGGTAAGGAGTATTGTCTTTAGTGTGTAAGATGATGAATCAACCAGGTCATAGAAGATAGTCCAAACCAATAATCACATAAATGGCTCTGAATAAACTAAGTATGCAACAAAACAAAGGTTATAGACCTGATAAAAAATACTGGCTGGTAGGAAGTGGGTATAATGAGCACAGAAGTGATATAAGTAAGTTTAGGCAGAGAAATAAATTAGAGTATAGTGTTTATATGTATATATGTATATATTTATATATATTGAATGGTTAAAATAACAAAACACAGAAAAAGTTAATAGCAATTGAAAAATAAAACTAGAAAAAAACATGAGAACATTCTCACATTAAATTTTTCTTTTTTTTTCGGTTTCTTCTTTCTTTTTTTTTTCTTTATTTTGTATTTATCAAAAAAAAAAAGTAAAAAGAATTTAAAAAAAATGCCGAAGAGTTAACAATAACTATACAGAGGATAATAATCATAAGCATGGCTTATCAAGGGTGGAAATGCAAATAAGATTACTACACATATATTTACTATGTGTTCAGCTTTCCCTCTGAATTTTTTTTCCATCCCTGTATATCCTTATTGAAGGTCTCTTCCCCCTCCCACCCCTTCTGATCATTTTTCTTCTCTGCAACTCCCCATCCCCTGATGGCTCAGCCGTTAAAGGCTTGGCTCACAACCATAAATATAAATTTTTCTAAATAAGGCATGAAATATTTCTACTACCTATTGGTGCTTAGAGAGTTTCCTGTTATTACAGTTGCTTTAGACAAATCTGTGCACCAGAGTGAGGAAAAATTTTAATTTCTGTTAGGCATAGAGGTATGCAGAAAATTCCATATCCTGCAGCAGCTTCATAGAAAATCATGAACCTAGGTAGAGACTTTATTTAAAACATCACTAGAATCATAGGAACTTGGTAATGTTCCACATCACTCAGTAGCTCACAATGCATTTTTGGACATCAGATGAGGAGTAAGGTATCTTAGAGTGTAAGGAGTTCTATGTCTTGCATTGAAATCAGAGGATGCTTCAGACAAACAGTTGGAGGAGGATTAAAATCCTGGTTTGTTCCACAGATGCATGAGATGGCATGTCCATTCTAGCAGCTGAAGTGTTAGCTATGGATGCAGAATGGGCGACAGGATTTAATTTCTCATTAGGTCTACAGTGCTGTTGAGAGTTTAATGACTCACAAAGACAGCTTTAGACACAAGCAAGAGGACTTAGTTTACACAGGGACTAACCTCACCCACAGAGACAAATTTAAGATACAGCATGAAAATCTAAATTATAATCCCAAAGGGAAACTTCCCTTAAATCCCAGGACTTATTTCTCCATAGCACATTCCAGACATTACCACAAAAAGAAAAACAAATATAAATACAATTTTAAAAAAATCTATGTAGAAAGTAAACCTTTAAGCAATTAACGCTATCTATACATGGATGCCTTAGCAAGAAACAGAAATAGATGAAAAATGAAGGTAATTTATGTCACTCACAAGTATTAATCTTATAATTATGTCATCTCATGAAAGGATTTGGAAGAACTTCCAGATAAAGTATTCAAAAGAATGATTAAATATATGCTCTGAGAATTAACATGATAGGAATATATTCCAAGATAACAAAGCAAATAGACTAATAAGAAATGTAATCCAAGATGTAAAAATGAGAGAAAATTTAAAAAGAAAACTCAATCTTATATTCAAAGAGCAGTGCCTTGTTCAGCCATCATCAAAGTATCTTTTTCCTGTTGCAGATAAAAACAAATATAAGACATTATGCAGAGTGGAAAGCACCCTGAGACAAGTCTTAATTAGGGTTTCTTTTGTTAAAATAAAGCAACATGATCATAAAGCAAGTTGGGGAGAAAAGGGTTTAATTGACTTATACTTTTCTATCCTTATTCATTGAAGAAAGTCTGAAAATGAGCTCAAACAGAGAAGCAACCTGGAAGCAGGAGCTGATGCAGAGACCATGGGAAGAAATTGCTTGTAGTGCTCTACCATGAGTGAGCTGGACCCTCCCAGATCAATTATTAATTAAGAAAATGTCTTATGGTCTTGTCTACAGCCCGATTTACTTGTGTATGTTCCTAATTGATTCCTTCTCTCACATGATTTTAGCTTGTGTTGAACTAAAGTAAAACAGTGTATCACAAGACACTTAGTCCTAAATAGGATGTCTCCATTAAATTCTTCCACTAAGAGCTCAGAGAAGCCTGCAGAAGTGGAGGAGAACAGAGTGTAAGAGCCAGACTGAAGGAAGGACATTAGTGTTCCAAAGCCCTCTAAATCAATGTGAGCAAAGGTCATAAGATCCCACAGAGACTGAAGGGGCTCACACAAGGAAGTAAGGGCCCTCACACAGGTCTGATCATGGCAAACATGGCACCGGCAGCTTTTGCCTGCCTTTCTTTTTTCTCCCTTCCTAAACCCTTAGATTACAATCCCAATGCTACCCAACAGGGTCTATTCCCTTATTTGATCCCTAAGTCATTCCTGTGACTCAATATGGTCCAGAAATCAAAATTCATTATTTGTGTACAATGACTAATGTGTCCAACCAAAACTTACTAACTCATCATAATACATATTTCTCCCACCCCTTTCACCTTAAAAAGAAATCCATTTCTGAGAGACATCTGCGGCTGTGTTCATCAGATCTGCAGTCAAGAGTGTGGCCCAATCCCCTCTTATCCTTTCAGGGTAAATAAATAAAGCTTTGTGCTGAGAACTCGGGGTCCGAGTATATTTCGTGCAGATTCTGAAACCACTTAAGGCTTACAGGGCCTCCTGCATGGGACTGTACCAAATCCACCGTGAATATATTATGGTTACCAGTTTATTGATTTCATGGTATCCCTAAGTGTGCAAATGAAGGGAGTCTCTGATACTTATGACTGCTCTTGGGCTCTTTTCCTTCTATAGCTTTTTCTTCTTCATCTTCAATGTCATTGTTTCCATTTTAACTAGTATATTTTATTTTGTAATTCTTTAAATTAATAAATTAGGGAAGGTAGGCAGGAAGGAAGGAAAACTGAGCCACTATGGTAAAGGCTAACAATTGAACTGCTATTTAAACTGCTGGGAGAGAGAAAATATATTTCTCTTAAAGAATGACACTGGGTATATCAGCCACGCAAAGATAAGTCACAGTTTCACAGTTTCAGCAGTAGTTGATCACTATGTAAAGTATTCCATAGGCTTTGTGTGTGTGTGTGTGTGTGTGTGTGTGTGTGTGTGTGTGTGTGCTAGTGTTATTATTGGGTACATCATGTTGGTATGATTTATTTTATTTTATTTTGTATGGTGCTTTATTTCATTTTCTTGGTTGAGGCTTATTGTATTGGATTTTTTTCCTTTGCTTTTTGAGGAAGAACTTAATGTTGGGAAGGGAAGGGGAGAGAATCTGGAAGGACATAGAAAAAGGGAAAATATATAATTCAAATATATTGAAACATAAATATTGATTTAAATAACAATAATTATTTACTAGAAAGGAAAGTTAAGCTGAAACAATATTAGGAAATAAAGGCTTAGTGCCAAACAATCACTACGAAAAGTCTCAGCGTTAGTATGGACCATACGAGAAACAGGAATGGAGTAAATGGAGGTGAATCTGGATCACTCAATAGTGGTCAGCAATAATTATAGAATTAAAAAACTAAAACAGAAGACTTTTGAGATGACACATAAAACCTAACCGTTTTGTTATGTTAATCAATTGATAAAGGATAATGAAAATGTGGTACATATACGCAACTAAATTTATACAACAATTCTTAAGAAAAATAGTATTATGAAAGTTTGTTTAAAGCTGGAAAACATTACATTGAATGATGTAACCCAGAGTAAAAGGACAAACATTGCATGCTTTTTCTTCCTCATGTGCATCTTTGCATTGAACCTTTGATTTGTGGGTTTAATTCTGGAGTAGCTGTAGGATCCAAGAAACTAAGAGGGGATTAGTCCCTGGAAGTGTAAAGAAAAAGCTAACGGGAAGAACACAGATGATATAGGTAAATATCAGAGAGTGGTGTTTAAATGAGTAAGGGAAGGTTGGTAATGGCAGAGGAGAGGGTTAGGTAAAGCATAACTATCACCAAGGATGTCTGTAAATGTGTGTGTGTGTGTGTGTGTGTGTGTGTGTGTGTGTGTGTGTGTGTGTATGTGTAGACTTCATTTGCCTTTAAGGACTGTATACTGAAACCTTATCCCTTAAGCCTTAGGTTGCTAAGTAAAAATACCATTGCCAGGTTTTGGATAACTTTCTGTGTTGACTCTGAATTTCAGCAACGATGAATACAGCAAGATATGTCCACAAGCATAGTCATAGCATGGAATCTATAGAAGTATGCAACTTCTGTTCTCTAGGATCTAACATCTGCCTCACAGGAGAAAATTTCCCTGGTATTTATCTGGTCAAGAACAGATGGTCAGGGAGCTCCCTGTCTCGAGAGGTGAAACTTGTATTTTTTTCTAAGTATACATAATATCTATATTAGTTAAGATTCTCTAGAGGATATATATATATATGTGTGTGTGTGTATTTATACTTAGTTTGTATTTATACTTATTAAATTAATAAAAATTCTTTTAAAATTATAAAAATTAATAATCTATACTTGGTAATGGAATATATATATATATATATATATATATATATATATATATATATATATAAAATCAGTTGGCTCAGGTCCAACTAATCTAGCAAGTCAGCAATTCCTACCTAACAATGGAAAGTAAATAAAGGCCTTTTCAAATAAAAGGTTGAGATTTCAGTAGCAATAAGGTAAATAGACATGCCTGTGAAAGTGAGGCAAACAAGCAAGATGCAAGAGCTTCCTTCTTTGATCTTACAAGTGATCTGCTACCAGAAGGTGTAGCTTGGATTTATAATGGTTATTCATAATTCAAGTGAGCTAATCAAGAAAATCTCTCACAGTTATGTTCAGCTGCTTGGTTTTTGATTTCATGTGTAATCAAGTTGTCAACTAAGAGTAGCAATTCCAATATCAGACTATCATTTAAATTTGTATCTCTCTGCTTTATATTAACTTTATCATACCTACTTAGATACACTTGTAAGGTATATGGTGATAATCACAGAAAATCACTGAGTATTGATTGATTTAGTCACAAATGAATCATCTACATCTTCTCTTCTCCCCAAAGCACTGGGATCATAATAGAAGAAAAAATGCAAAGGATTATCATAGCCAGTAATGGGAAAATATGGAAGCTGAGTAGTGTATAGGTATATGACAGTACTTTTGAACTCATGAGCATACAAAGAGCTGTGATTTCCTGCAGAAGATCTGACACAATAAACCCACTCATAATTCTAACATTGAATGGGAAAATCTTCATGATCATTTAACTATCAATGAAGATATATAAAAGAGTTGGTGGATTCTAGAAGGTGGAAAGTATATGTAACAGTATGTCCCCTGCTACATATATTGTGCTTCAAAGGATGGCCTCACACTCAGAAGTATGTATAGAAGGTACAATTTATGTCAGTGATTACAAAAAAAAGAAAAGAAATTTGTCAGGAAAGTGAGTATACATATAGGGAAAGATTTAAGGAAAAAAGTTCAAATGAATATGTTACAAAATTATCATGTAATATATTCAGAGAATTAATAAAAAATATTTAAAGAATAGTAAAATGGATTTCATTAAAATAGAGTTCAAAGTCTGTACTGAGATATATAAAGTTAATTAAAACTATAAGATTTAATTTATACTTAATAGTAGGAAATAAAAAAGTTCTGTTTTAAGCCCAACAAAAGAAATTAAGCAAAATGTAATCATCTAGAAAGGGGACCTATTATAATTTTAAACTTGCAAAGCTACAGAGTATAAGAAAACAATTTTACTTTATTTTTCACACTTTCTTAGCATTCACATATCCTGTACAACATGCATGTGGCTTTCAAAATTAACTTGAATTTATTATATAACAATTACTCTACATTTAAAATGGTTGAAACCGATTCAAATATTTTAGACAATATCTTATATATTTAGATTTTCAAAATTACATTTTTTATCACTTTTATTATTTTAAAAGTATTTTTAGTCAGAAACATATTAAGAAGCCATTATCTGTTCTTGAGCTTCCTAGATTACTGACAAAGAAGCAGATTTTAGTGACAAAATCATGCTTAGTTGATATACAAAGCAACCTCCTTCTTCTTAAACAGAAATTTTTCTCTTCATAGTCTTCTCTGATCCCAGCACATCTTTGTGCTCCAAGGACGGTTAAAATTTTTTTACTCTTTTTTTAATTATGAATAAAGTCTCATTTTTTATCCATGTTTCCCCTTGTTCAAACCCCCTTCCCACTCCTGCCCCTCTGAGTCACTCTCTCTTCTCCCCATCTCCTTATCTCCTCCACAGAAAGGGCAGGAAGTCCCAAGGTCCTATGATAGCTGAGTTCAACATCCACTCCTGCTAAATCTGCTTTCCTCATCCCTATATACTCATATATATCTCATAACTATGTTAATAAAGCTTTAGCTCTTTGAAATTAAACATGAAAATATCCTCTTTCAAACAAACTGAAAACAACTGAAATCCAACTTTGTAGAGATTATGCATAAAATTTTTGGTATAGGATTGCTCTGGTTCCAGCTTTCAACCTCAAAGTATCTTTCTGTGATTTAGTAACAATTATAGATGGATTTGTTCTTTCTGACATGCCCCTTTAAAATTTATGTTCCCATCTACTGTATCAATCTCAGCTCTATGAACTAAAGTTTGAAAGCCATCTACTGTTTCCAACCTTTAGGCTATTATAAATACATAAAACCAAAACAACAACAAAAAATAAGTTCTCTAAATTATGAAGTTACTTAATTTGCACTTTTCATTATAGAAATAAAATTTAACTACTTTTATAGATATTGTTATTCAACCTTGCCCTTGTGTCATATATCATATATATGTATATATATATATACTATATATATGTAGAGAGAGAGAATGGGAGTGTTATATGTGGTAAATAGTATTCAATGGCAACTAAAGTCAACACCTCTATACATGGAGATTAATATCATTATTCTAGTTATGAATAATGTAGCAGAAGAGTATCAGTGTGTGGGAAAAAAGCGACAATTACTTGAAGCATTTCTTTGTTTTATTTTCATTGACAATATAGAAAATACATGTAACATCTTTTGATTTGCAATTACAAATTAAAACTATTATATATATGTATGTATATATATCTTTAAACATCACAAAACATTTAGCCTGATATACTTTTTATTGTTGCTGAACATTATCTCTTTATTTCTTTCTAGTCATCAAGTTTCTAAATCGGCTCTAACAAATTTTATTTACTGTGAAGTTAAAATTATAATTGGTTGTCCTAAAATGCTATTTTTAAAACTAGAAAAGGTTTTCTTATCTCAATAGTCTCTAAATTCAGGAGCATCATGGCTGAATAAGAAATTCTTACAGGGTTGATAATTCTTGTTATATTATTTACATTTATAGAAGAAAATGTGTACCAAGATTAAGATTTTTTCTTTAAAGCAATGCCTTAAAGGAAGATCATGGGAAATTATGAAAAATAATAGAGAAGATCTTCCTAGCTAATTAGGAGCATAAGGTGTCACAAGTAAGAAGGTGTGGGAACAAAACATGAGAGAAGGAGGGGTATGAATGAGAGGAGGAGGAAGGAAGGAAGAAAAACAAGAGATGGAGATCTTAATAGAGAAAGCCAATATGGGGTTGGAAAAAGATCAAGTGCTAAGGAAACCCACAAAATCTTACATGATGTTTCTGGCTTGGTCTCCAATCAATAGTGAAGGTGTTGCCTAGACAGGACTTCCCCTATAATCAAATGAACAGCCACCCTTAGTGCCATCACAGAACTTATATAAAAAAAATGTAAAATGGTAGACGAAGGGACACATGGCTGAGGACTGGGCTGAGATCCTGGTCCAGCTGAGAGCAGGCAAGGAGATTTTATATGAGCAAGGGGATAGAGCTTATCAGGAAAATTTCCACAGTAATGTCTGCCTGGCACTCTAGGGAGCTCAGTGAATTAAGAACAGCCACTTGGTAACCTAGAAAAGGAACTAGGCCCTCCAAGGATAGGCAAATGTCCACTGATATAGGCAGTATGAGGAGCCTTGACGGGAGGGATCAGACTGTGTTTCTGTGTGTGGTCTGGCATTTCGGAGCCCATTAGCTCCAGAGCAACACCTAACCCAGTCTTGACAATAGGATGAGAAAGTCGAACTGGCCTGGAGGGGTTGCTGAGCTGATTCTCCTTGGAACTTCTTGCCCTTTTGAGGGAGGGGATGGGGGTATCCGGAGAAGGGAGGCTGATGACTGAACAGGAGGGATTGGGAGAGAGAAGGGAGAGAGAGCAAGGGAATACATGGATAATAAAAGACTTCATTGTGTAAAATAATTTAAAAAGTGGCACAAAGAGTCTGTAATTGTAAATGATGGGCTTTATTTTTAATTGTTATGCAAGCACAAGCATTGATAGAAACTCAAAAATGCTTATTGAAACACTTGTGAGTTTATAGGCCAGGACAGTTCAGGGTAGGCTGGTAAGTAATGACTTTATCAGGAATTCTTCCGTGGAAAATGTGGAGATCAGATTGAGTGTCAATGAAGGCTAATTTTGTAAGCACTTTTAATTAGAAGTTAAAAAAAAAACTGGCAATAACCTTGTAGTCAACAATACCTGATCAGTCTAAAAACAGCTTACATAAAATATGACACTTTGCTGTGTTAAAAATTGATTCAATACTGTTAAAACAACCATTGGATAAATCTGGCTTGGATGAGAAAAGAAAAATGTGATGTAAATAAGTGTAAAGGAAGTGAAACAATAAAATAAATTATATTATTGAAGTCATTCTTTACTAATTATTATAGAAGTTTCTGGCATTTGTTTTGGATCAACTTGACTCTTTAGTCTTTTCTCATACCAATTACTTTTCTGGGATCTAGTCATTGTCTGCAACATTCAGATTCAGCTTCATTACCTCAAACACCTGGTAAGAAGGTCTTCTCCTTATCAAGAATAAGACATTTGATTTTGCCAAGTGTAAAGTTGGCTTTATATTTCACTGAAACCCTAAGTGAGCCCCTGAATGTCTCTCTGCTGACAAAAATGTCCTTTACTTATACAAAGGCCAGCTGAACTGCTTAGAGATTAGACAAATTATTTTCAACTGTCTATAAGAAAGCATGTGTCCTATATGTTCTAATCCAAGTTGCTTGAAAAGTTAGAATGCTGAGTAACTAAATAAATTGAAAGGCAAGTTGAATGATCAAAAGTTTTCTGTGTACGTTAACAATATTTAAAACCATAAAACCAACTACAGGGGTCTCTGAAGGGCAGATTCAGACTCCGCCCAGAGCTCCTGCTGAGGGAATTTGCACGGCTCCCCACCACGACCTCGAACCCTGGACTGACCCTTCGAACCCCACTCCAACTATAGGAATACCAGACTCATTCTTGAGGGAGGGGGGACAAAACTGGATTTGGCCAGGAGTGGAGACTGATCCAAGCATTACTGGGTCAGTGGGACCATAGGACTGTCTGCTCCCTGCCCAGGGAAGGGATGGGGAGTTGCAGAGAAGAGAAATGTCAAGATGTGGTTGGAGGGGGAAGGGACCTTGAATGAGGATATACAGGGATGGGAAAAAAAAATTTCAGAGGGAAAGCTGAACACATAGTAAATATATGTGTAGCAATCTTATTTGCATTACCACCCTTGGTAAGCCATGCTTATGATTCTTATCCTGTTCATAGTTATTGTTAACTTTTCCTCATTTTAAATTCATGTTACTGGTTTTTTTTTGTTAAATACAAAATAAAGAAGAAAAAAAAACCAAAAATAAAAAAAATAAAATCATAAATTAGTAATTCTGATTGATTGAAAAATTTATAAATGCATTCTGTAGACCAGGCTAGTCTTGAACTCAGGGATTCACCTGTCTCTATCTCTGGAATTGTGAGATTACCAGACTGCACCCCCACTGTCTAGTTATGCCAACAACTTGTAGAAAGACATGACACAGGCTCTAGGCATTTTAACCACTGAATATGAGTTTGTAAGGAGGTTGCCTGTGATTTCGATGAGGCATCTGAAGGTAGTATTGGGGCCATGGCTCTGGGAACTGGAAAACGTGCTACAGAAGGCTGGGCTGTCCCTTGGCCACATGGACATGGCTGCAAAGCCAGACAGAGTCGAATGATCAGCCAAGAAGCATTTGCCCAGCAGCTACAGCTTTCAGATCCTCAGACAGTGACTGTGGTCTTTAGCTACGTCCAGCAGGATGCTGACGATTTGATGGACTTCCGAAATGCGGCCCTTGCACTAGTGCCCCTGGATGGGGGCAGGAGCCTGGAGGAATTAATTTGCCTGGCCTTTGAGCTCTTCGCTGAAGAGCAGGCAGAAGGACTTAGTTGCCTACTGTATAAAGATGGCTTCAACACCATCCTGCACATGTTGCTGGGTTCACCCCACCCTACTGCCACAACACTGCATGCGGAGCTGTGCCAGTCTGGATGCAGCCAAGGCCTCTCCCTCTGTCGGTTCCAGAACTTCTCCCTCTACAGCCCGCTGTATGGAAAGCTTTTCAGTACCTACCTCCCTCTCCCACACAAGCCTCAAAGCACCTCTCAGACAGCAAATGCCTCATCCCCAAGCAGCCCCACTGCCCTGGCCAATGGGACTCTGAAAGCCTCCAAGCAGAAGGAAGATTGAGCACCTCAGTCTCTCACTCTTTCCTCAGCTCAGATCCAGCCCTGCTCTCAGGACATCGCCAGAGGTCCACCCTATGCCTTAGGCCCATCTCTGCTCATATTTGGTTTTTGTTTGTTTTATCATTATTTGCTTTTTAAGTTTATTATATTTTTTTTGTTTGGTGGTTTTTTTCATACAAACTATTTTTATATAAATATATATATTAAAAATATTAATTTAGATCATCTTTCATGTTGACTAGGCAAAACATAATTCAAAATGTGAACCTTTATATATTTGAAGCTTTTCCTTATATTGAGTACTATGTGTCAGGATGTATCTAACCAAACCTTTTAGAACAATGATTCAAGCTGGCTCAATTAAAGAAAAAATAAAAATAAATTTCCATGGAAATGGAGAACTATATTAGCAAAATGCTAAAATAATGCCATATGAACAATATTGTTGCAGTGAATACAAATGAAATCATAATTTGCCATTTATTTAACTTGCACAATTAAGTGTTTGATATGAATGTCAGGAATGATTTCCAAAAGTTTCATTAATACAATTTTTATAACCATAAGGTAGAATTATTATTAAAAAATTATTATAAATCAGATGTTTATTGGGGAAGAACTAAAAGTGAAAATTGCAGACAAAGAACAGAAAGTAAGGTTAAAAAATCATGTATATATAATCTTCTCTACATATCATTGAATTATATAGAGGTCAACATGTTTAATAAATCTCATATTATAAACACTATAGCAATACCCAAATGTATTTAATTTTAGAAATAAATATTTGTATATTTATAAAACTTCACAGTAATTTTATATAAATAACACATTTTAATTTAAAACATTTGTTATTAATTGGATGATAATGCTCTTATATCTATAAAATTTGCATATAAAATACATTTAGTAAGTGTTTCTGATATTTTCTGGTTTTTGGGTTTTGAGAAGTTAAGGCATACATAATAAAAATATTATATTTTTAAAACTCATTTAACACTGTATTCATTAGAAGTACTCCTCAGCAAAGATTTTTATTTTTAATCCCTAACTGCCATTTATTTGAAGTTTATCAAGTATGATTTATAATGTAAAATGTATTCTAAACTGAACAGAGCACTCTTCATAAGAAAGGGCTAAGGGAAAACTGATTTTCTTATATGTGCTGAATTTGGCTTGTGTTTTGCAAAGCAGCTTTTATAAGCCAACCTAAAATTCTTCTGTCATCTGCTAGAATAACAAGTATGCTTTCACACGTTGAATGTTTTAATCCTATTTGTCAGGTTGTTAGCTTGTGTTTCCAAATTTCAGATTTAAACTGTCCCACAAATCTCTGGTTAACTAACATCTAGACAAAGAAAATGAGTTCCTGTCACAAGGCTGTTAAAAGGTCAACAAGAATGACAGATTCCCCATCTCAACTGCAGATTTCCAACAAAAAGCCAACTGATGTCAAGATGAAGTCAAAGCTGAGACCTCATGATAATAAACAGATTGTCAAGAAAGCAAAGGAGAAGGAAGCTTGGAAAAGGAAGCAGGCCTATGATTCTGGCCATATGGAAATTAGAGGAGAGAGAATGAGAGAGGAGGAAGAAAAAGGGAGGGAAATACATAGAAAGAAAGACTCAGACAGAGAGAGACAGTGGGAGACAGAGGCATAGAGATGATAGATAGATGATAGATAGATAGATAGATAGATAGATAGATAGATAGATATAGATAGATGATAGATAGATAGATAATAAATAGATGCATAGATAGATACATAGATACATAGATTTCATTAGAAATAAAATACAGGGTTAACCTGACCAAATAAAAAATAGTTTACTAGAGATAGGTAGAGACAGGGAAAGAGAAAAAAATGGGGTATTTAATATGTTTGTTTACAATTTTCTTAATAATTTTTGTTTCTGTACTGAATATGTGAGTAAAAGAAACAGGACCAAATATAAACAGATGATAGATGTAAAACACTGCTGAATTGCTTAATCAATAAACAGACACTGTCACTGATGGTGGAAGTGCTAAAAAAGAAGTCTATCATGATGCAATCTTTAAAAATACAAATTGGGTGTCTTTGTTAGTGCTAATATTGCTGTATAAAACACCAGGATATAAACAATTTGAGAGGGAAGGGTTTATTTTACTTACAATTCCATATATCATTTCATCATCAAAAGCAGTGAGGGTAGAAATCAGGCAGGGCAGGAACCCAGAGGCAAGATTGATCCAGGCCATGAAGGAAGGCTGCCAACTGACTTGCTTCTTACAGCTTTCTCAGGGTGTTTTATAGAACCCCAAACTACCAGTTTAGGGTTGCCTCACCAACAATGGGCTGAACCCTCTCAATGCAATCACTAATTAAGAAAATGTCCTACATGCTTGCGTACAGCCTGATCTCAGGAAGATATTTTGGTAATTAAACTTCACTTCTCTGATGACTTTAGCTTTTTTCAAGTTGACACAAAACTTGCCATCATAGACAGTTAGATGGCCTGAACTGATGTGTACATTTACACGTATACATTGTACACATATATTATATGCCAAAATATTTTTCCAACTTTGTATTGGAAAATAGAAAGTGCTCACAGGTATTTTTCTTTGGTGCCTCCTCCCATGATTGCTGTTGTTTTCCTATACCATGAACATAAGTAGTCTCAGAAGTTTATGGGTTTTTTTCTATTGTATTTACATTTTTTGGTCATACAAGCTTGGGAATACACAGAACAGACATTCACATTTAAGAAGGATAGTAATTGTCAATAGGGAATTTGAGTAGAGTAAGGAGACAGAAAAGTGATCTACCTCACCATCTCCTGGATAAAAGTGCCTGGATAAGACTGCATCAAACATAACAATTGCTTATGGTTCAATGAGTATCTTGATCACAATTTTTCTCTTATTGAGAAATTACGTTTACAGATAGAATGAAGGAATAAAATAAAAATTGATGGTGTTAATTTGTTACTCTGTTATATATTTTAAATAAAAGTCACTAAAATAATTTGGAAAAAAAAGAAGGATACAAGCACAGAAAACAGTTGTGTTCCAATGAAGCAAAAATAAATAATAATAAAAAATACTATAAATCCTATTTCTGTGTG
Source organism: Sigmodon hispidus (assembly GCA_004025045.1). Classification (NCBI taxonomy): domain Eukaryota; kingdom Metazoa; phylum Chordata; class Mammalia; order Rodentia; family Cricetidae; genus Sigmodon; species Sigmodon hispidus. The sequence continues at coordinate 106,823 of PVIH01005391.1, forward strand.
TGCCTATCCCCATATAGGGAAACAAGTAATAAACTCAGTTTTCCAAAATATTTTTTAAAAGTATGTGTGTGTGTGTGTGTGTGTGTGTGTGTGTGTGTGTGTGTGTGTGTTTATTATCATCTTACCTTTTATCCAGGTCATTGAAACAAATTAAAAAAGAAAATTAGAAAATTCTACTTTTACCTGTGCAATTTACCTTATCAGGAGTGGATAGGAAGTGATTAAGGTTCTTTTACCACATAGTTACTCTAGCAGGAATTTGCATTTTATGCAGTTATGTGTAATGATTTTAAGTACATGTCTATATTATATTGTTGAGAGATATTTAAAGTACCTTTTCTGACATTGAATAAATTTAAGAGAACATTCTGCAATGATTTATAGAATATTATTATGAGAATCTTGATGAATAACTTAAGAAGTTCTGATATTATGAAGTATATGTTATGAAGAATATGAGGAACTTATAATAACTGAGAATCAATATCATTTTGCTAAATAGTATATTATTCATTGCTTTTGTTTTCCTTTTATAAAAACCACACATGTATGTAATTATGATATACTAACCCCTCTCTCCTCCAACTTCTACCATATTTATACTCTCCCTTTATATTTGTTTTTGCACACACAAATAAACAAACACACATGCATACACACAATGTCCACTCAATGTTACTAGTATGTACAGAAATAAATTAGGACTGACCACTTGGGAGAGCCTTTAAGTTTGCACATAACTGGAAAAACAAAAGATTATTTCTCTCAGCAGCCATTGACTAAATGTAGCCCTTGATCTATGGGAAGGGTCTTACGAAAATTTTCCATGCATATAAAATTCTGGATATCATTCTGTGGGTGTTTTTTAGTCCTTGTGATTTCATGGAGTCACGTTTTCAATCATGTTTAGAATACAGTATGTTGCACAACTGGGACCAAGCATTTTAATATAGGCCTCTGGAGGCCATGTTCTCTTTCTACTAAGAACAAGTATGTTCTATTACTGAGACTTTGGATATTCATGGTTATTGGAAATTGTGTGCTAACTCTAGTCAGCCAAAAGTGCATAAGAGGGTAAAATTGTGGGCTAGATTTTCCTGGAGTCATATCAGGTGATGGGAGCCTTGGGAATCTATTTTAGATGATGAATTTACCCCTTTACGAAAACAAGAAAACAAACCTTTCCTAAAAGGTTGTCATTTTCAAGTGGGACTTTACTTCATAAAATAAGGGCTTCTTAATAGCAAATTGCACATTGATGAAATTTGGCTTTACTTCATAGCCTCATGATCTTCACTTTTCAAAGGAAATTCTGACACCTCTACTAATACTTCACCTTGCAAAGGTAATTCTGGCACCACCACTAATACTAGGGAGGGAGGATCTGAAAGGAATATAGAAGAGAGGTGAGGGCATGGCATAGCTCAAGTCTGTGGGAACTCAGCAGACAGAGAGCTCTCTGAACCTTACTTCAGTCTTCACAGTTGCTGCATGTGATCTACCCAGTCCATGGGTCTAAAATGAAGTGAGTGATTTGAATATGAGAAATGAAATTGCAAGAAAAATAATCACAACTGAAACTCAAGTACACATAATAATTGTTTCACAAGTTTTCTCTCCTTTTTAGGGAGTTTGTTAACCTTTGAGTATTTCAGATTGAGTAGTTTTTATGTGTAAGGGCTCTGTATTCCCAACAGAAATTAAATCACTCCTTTAATGGAAATGCATTACTGAAGCAAAAAAAATAAAAAATAAAAAAAAAGAACACAGTATGTAGCAGAATGTATCTTGGCTTCTTTTTCTGGCTCTCAAGAACTTTATGACCCACTTCAAAGGTGTTACCTGGGTGTTGGCTGTGGAGGGTTCATTTTACATGCAGTAACAACTGACTTGGGGATCCTACAGTCACTTTTTCAGTTATGGATTTCTCAGATAGCCTCTATTTTCTCCCAAAAAAGATGCTATTTTTAAGTAGTTAAAGATAAACTTATCATTATGTATAAAGATATTTAAAATACAGTTAGGAATTATTTTGGGGAAAATAATTGCAGTAATTTATCCTCTAGGGTATATTTCCTTTATAATGAAGTAAAGATGACAATTTACATAATACTAGGCCTAATGTTCTGGCTGTTTTTGTAAATTTGTCACAGATTAAAATCATATGGGAAGAAGAAACTTCAATGGAAAATGTGTCAGACTGGTCTCTGGAAGATTGGTGTTTTATTTTCTTCATTAATGATTGGCATAAGTGGGTTCAGCTCACTGTGGATGTTGCCTTTCCTGGGAAGAGGTTCTGGGTGTGATAAGAGACCAAACTCAGAAATCCAGAAAAAAAGAGGCTCTCTGTAGTACTCCTAAATGGTCTTTGTCTAAGTTCCTGCCTTAAGGTACTGGCCCAGTTTGAGTTTCTACCGTGATTCCAGTAGTGAAGATGTTCTGCCCAGTCTCAGTGAGCCCCAGAAAAATCCTCAGAATCACACCTACTCTTTGAATGCAAACTACAAGGCAAAGGATTTTTTAATTGCAAGTTGTGACAACTGAGCCCAGATCGAAAACCAACCAAACAAACAAACAAAACGGAGCTGAGCCTCTGCCAGCCCACAAGCAAAAGCAAGCCCTTTTAAAGACAAAGATATATATATAGGAAATATATATCTATAACGATTTCTTAGAGTAATATATATATATACTATAGGAATGCTGTTATCAGCCTGGGGAGTGAGAGAGCTCAGAAAAAGATGTTTTTTACAATTGCTGGCAGGTGGGCCACTGCTGGATGATTGATTGTTTTGGGATGGGGAGAGAATGCTTCCCATCTGGGACAGAATGCCTTTTGATTAGCCAGGACTTTGGGCCCTTGGTTCTGGGTGCTCAGCCTTGGGGGTTTATAAATTTCTCAGCTCCAAGAATAGCTCCAGGCCTCAATGTGGAGCAATGTTAGTTTTCACAATGGAATGTACCTTAGAGTGGTAAGAAAAAATAAACTTTTTCCTCCCCAATTTGCGTTTTGTCATGGTGTTATATAACAACAATAGCAACCCTAATTCATACAAATGATCTCTCTTTTATTTAGCAGGCCTTAAGTTCATTTAGATAGCTTTTCATTCCTTTCAAGGTCTAAGTGCTGCTTCTGCACCATTGATGATGTTATCAGGCCAGTTATGGCTGTGCTCCACAGACATTATAGCTGATGCAGACTACTAATTATTTTTTCTTCCTTGGCATTTTGTACAGCTCCTTCCTACACTATGAGTGCATGTGCCCATGGAGGATAGTTCCAGGGCAGTGCCAGCACTATTGTTTCAAGTCCTTTGAAATATTTGGTGTCTTCAGTTACACCATTTTACAGTAATGTTCTAGGAGACCTCTTAGAATTATCATAGTTGGCTCCATTGTTCGGTTGGCTCTCTTAGAGCACTCTCACTAACAACTGTTAAATGCATTTCTTCTGAAATGACAGCTGACAAATCTTCATGGAATGGATCTAAACACTCTGAATGTACATGATAGTAAAATTTCGTGGGCAGTTTATGGAACTTCTTGCAGCCTGACCAGAGTGAATTCATGGTGCATGAACTGGCTTCTCAGAGCCCATACCCTGAAGGGGACCATATTTCTCAGCCTTGATAATGAGAGAGGAACTTGCTCCTACCTCAAGTAGATACACCAGAACAATATGACCTTGGGATTCCTTACCCTTGCTTGGAAATAGATAGGCAGTTGAGTTGGGGACAGACTGTGGGAGGACTGGGAGAAAGGGAGAGAGGTGGTGGGCATGGGAAAAAATTAAAATAAAAATATAATTAACTTTTTTCCTTACCCTACTGCCATCACTATGGAGACAGAATTACAGGCAGTTGTTAGCTAGTCCTCTTTATGAGCACTGAAAGCTGGACCAAGAAATCTTGCCAAATTTATAGAAGATTTTTATCTGAGTAGAATCAGGAAACAATAATAGTAGATGATGACATTTTTACTCTAAACTTCTTTTAACTTTGTGGAGTACACAAACACTTTAAATAAGGTTTGGAGAAATATGCAAACATTTTCTCTGTGGAAAAATTTTCTATTTAAATATATCATCTGGTTTTTCTTCTTTCTTTTCATTCTAAGATTGTAGAACTATTTTTCACAATTTAAATATACTGATTTTATGTATTTTCTGTAATCCATCCTAATGACAAGTATATCTAAAAGTATTTATTGTTCAATAAGGCTTTTATCTAAATCATTACTGTTCATATTAAGACTTTTTCTTATTGCTTAATATCAAAACAAAGAAATATAGAGATACCAAAGAGACAACTGTAAAAAAAAAAAATTAAATAGGAAACTTCATTATGAGTAAATTTTCACATCATAAAAATCACTAAAGTGAAGATGGTGAATGTATTATTCACAATTTATGTTGCAATGCCCAACTAACTACTTTTGAATCATGTTGATTAAAAAATGATCAGTATAAAAAAATAACAAAATACCAGTGTGCATAAATGTTCCAAACTCTACTAAATTTCAGGGCTTGAAATGAATTATACTGAAGAAGAAAATTGCAACATTTTCTTTTTTCTATTGTTTTATTTATTTTTAAATAAAGTCACATTTTTTAATCCATGTATCCCCTTGTTCAAACTCCCTTCCCCCTCATGCCCCTCCCAGTCATTCTTTGTTCTCCTCATCTCATTTTCTTCTCCCCAGCAAGGGCAGGAGGTACCAAGATCCCAATGTGGCTTACTTCAGCATCCACTCCAGGCAAATCTCCTTTCCTCATCACAACACGAAGACCGGGTCTGGTGCTCCTCTGGAAGGAGTGGGCTCCAAGTTGCTCCTCCCAGGTGCTTCCGATTCCAAACTGTTCAGTGATTGTAGTTTGCAGCAGCTTGGACATGTTTTGCTTTTTGTTTAAAGTCCACTAATAAGTAAGTACATTCTGTGCTTATCTTTCTGGGTTTGTGATATATTGCTCAGGAGGATATTCTCCAAATCCATCCATTTGCCTGTAAATTTTAGGATATCATTTTTATTCTTTCGGCTGAGTAGTACCCCATTGTGTAGATAAATGTACCACAGTTTGTTAATCCATTCTTCAATTGAGGGGCATCTAGGTTGTTTCCAGGTTCTTGCTATTACAAATAATTCTGCTATGAACATAGTTGAGCTAATGCTTTTGGGGTGCAAATGTGAATCTTTAGGGTATATGCCCAATAGTGGCATTGCTGAGTCCTTGGGGAGATTGGTCCTCAGTTTTCTGAGAAACTGCCATACTGCATTCCAGAGTGGCTGAACAAGTTTACACTCCCACCTACAATGGAGCTCTATAGCCTCTCCAACATAGGCTTACGTCAGCCATTCTGACAGGTGTAAGATGGTATCTTAAAGGTGTTTTAATTTGCATTTCTCTGATGGCTAAAGATGTTGGGTACCTTTTCAAGTGCCTTTCAGCCATTTGTAATTCTTCTGCTGAGAATTCCCTTTTTAATTATGAACCCCATTTTTTTGATTGGGTTATTCAAGGGTTTGGGCTCTAGTATCTTGAGTTCTCTATATATCTTAGAAATCAGTCCTCTGTCATTTGTAGGGTTTCTGAAAATCTTTTCCCATTCTGTAGGCTGTCATTTTTGTCTTATTGACTATGTCTATGGCCTTACAGAAGCTTCTCAGTTTTAGGAGATCACACTTATTGATTGTTGTTCTTAGTGTCTGCCCTGCTGGTGTTATATTTAGAAAGTGGTCACCTGTACCAATGTGTGGGAGAGTATTTCCCACTTTCTTTTCTAGCAAGTTCAGTGTGGCTGGGTTTATGTTGAGGTCTTTGATCCACTTGGATTTGAGTTTTGTGCAGGGTCATAGGCTTGGATGTATTTGCATTTTTGTACACACTACTATCCAGCAATGCCAACACCATTTGTTAAAGATACTATCTTTTTACTGTTGAATATTTTGGGCCTCTTTGTCAAAGATCAGGTGTTCATAGGTTTTTGGGTTAATGTCAGGATCTTCAGTTTGATTCCATTGATCCACTACTCTGTTTTTATGCCAGTACCAGGCTGTTTTTATTACTATAACTCTATAGTATAACTTGAAGTCAATATGATGATGCATCCTGAGGTTCTTTTATTGAAAAAAAAATTGTTTTAGCAATTCTGGCTTTATTGTTGTTCTAAGTGAAATTGAGTATTGTTTTATCCAGGTCTTTAAAAAATTGTGTTGGAATTTTGATCGGGATTGCATTGAATCTGTAGATTGCTTTTGGTAGGATTGTCATTTTTACTATGTTGGACCTACCTAATCAGGAAAATGGGGGATTTTTCCAGTTTCTGATATCTTCTTCAATTTCTGTCTTCAGTGATTTAAAGTTTTTATCAATTAGATCTGCTACTTCCTTGTTTATAGTTACTCCAAGGTATTTAATGCTATTTCCAGCTATTATAAAGGGTGGTGTTTCCTTCATTTCTTTTTTAGCCCTTTTTTGTGTTTCTTTTTTTTTATATTTTTATTATTATGAACAAAGAAGTCACACTTTCTATCCTGTATATCCTTATCTTTAGTGTATAGAAGGGCTACTGATTCCTTTGAGTTGTATCATGTATCATGCTATTTTGTATCATGCTATCTTCCTTAAGGTGTTTATCAGCTGTAGAAGCTCCCTAGTAGAATTTTGTGGGTCACTTAGTTTTACAATCATATCACCTGCAAATAGAGATACTTTCACTTCTTCTTTTCCAATGTGTGTTCCCTTCATCTCCTTGTGTTCTTTTATTGCTTTAGCTAGAACTCTGAGAAATACATTGAATACATAATGGAAGAGGGCACAGCCTTTTCTCATTCCTGATTTTAATTGTATTGCTTTGAGTATTTCTTCACTTAGTTTGATGTTACTTGTCAGCTTCTTGTAAATTGCTATTAATATATTTAGATATTTTCCCTATATTCCTGATCACTCTAGGACTTTTATCATAAAGGAGTTTTGGGTAAATTATCACCCCCTTGTTTTCTATAACAATCATAATAATTTTTATTTTCACCATGATAGACAGTCAAACAGTTTGACTATAATTCCAAATTGTCTTGGTCAGTAGCTTGGCCTTCAGCACTAGTATAATTTTCTTTAATATCCTCATATGCATAATATATTATTCATAGAACAAGCATAAGATATAATAAAATCAATGACCTAGGAAAACACGTTTAATGCCTTTACTTACTTGGGTTAAATATTCTGAGTTCATCATGGCATGGTAAGTAAACACAGGATACATATACTCTCATCTTTTTATGACAGTTACAATCCTTTGTTGAAATATGATCAAGTCTCCATTGTAAATAAAATCTTAATTTCAAGATTTGAATAAGATGCAGAGACAAAATGAGTTCAATAATTATGTTTCTCCTTTCAAATGAGCAAGGCTTGCAACCAGAAGGGGCCTTAAAACAACACAGATTACTTTTGACATGCCTGAGCCAGTAACTTTATGATTTTTCTTTCAATGTCTGTAATAATAACAGAGTAAGAAATTCCCATTGTTATACTGTCAGCACTTGATTTAGGATGCAATGTCAGAGCGCTTATAGATTTCTTTTACAATGCTCAGGTATACAACCCTTAACTATTAAGTAATGACAACATCAAACACATGTAATAAAATAATACTACAATTAGATTGTTTTCAAACTCAATCTCTCTCGGAGAAAGAAAGAAACAAAAATAACAGGTGAGCTCATTGAGGATTAAGTTCTTAACAAAAGCCTTACTCAATAATAGCTCCTGGAAAACTTTTGATTTTACATTTTATTTTCACACTGTGTGACTCTGTACTCTATTTCACAGAACAATGCTCTACTGAATGCTGTCACTCCTACAAATGGTGTGGTAGCAACCAAAGCAAGCTGAATAATATATACATATCTTATTTTAATGTGCCTAAAACACATGGACCCTTTAGTATTAGTAGTGAGAGAAGAATGTGACCATAAGGTGAAAGCACAGCTCGTGCTGTGGAGCCTGACAGCATGACACCAAATGCTTCATTAGATATTCTCCTCAGAGCAGCTGGCCAATGGATCATGAAAATGAATCAGAAATATTGTCTTTTTCATTTTTCTATTTCTGCATATACAGATAATTATGAACAGTTGGGTTTATGTCTTAGTGCTTCAATTCTATGCTTTTACCTTGCTGGCTTTGTTTCTGAAATTGAGTGCCCTAAGTCATGGATGTGCTACAGAAAACATTTGAATTTCTCTAAGTACATTTTTGTAAAAATGGACATTAGGAAATTTGGGTTTTAAGTGAGAAATTTTCTTCCTTTTCCTTTCTATCTTTCTTTTCTTTCTTCTTTCCCTCCTTCCTACCTCCTTTCCTTCCTTCCTTCCTTCCTTCCTTTGTTTTTCCTTTCTACTCTTATTTTTTCCTTCTTCTATTCCTTCCTTTTCTTCTTTCCTTTCTCTTAGTAGCTACCAAATCACAGTACAGAAAAAAAGGAACACATAGGTTAAGTGTCTGCTTAAAAGCTCAAGTGATTATATAAATCAGAAACAATGCTTATTTTCATTTTGTTATAGCTATATTGCAATCTTCAACAAGGTAGTATAAAGCAGAGGTGAAAATTAAAATTAATTAGTTTTTTGTGATTAAGTGTGCTTTATACTATGATATGTAATGACAATAATACTGGGAGTCTAGATTCATGCATTCATAATCCATTCTCATAATAAATCATTTATTTCTAATCATTTAATAATTAAATAAAGTGTAGTATACTAAAGTGATAAAAATTCAACAACCGTTAGTCAAACTATATATTATTCTAATCAAGCTAGCAAGAGCATTTAGTTGGACCTCCATTTTTTAAGATAAATTTAAAATGTTAACAATAATAGTACTCTTTATTTTGTGGTGATTCATTATTAAAGCATTAAGGCAGCAGTATCAACAAATTTGATATGTTTATTTTGTTATAAGTATAAATCCTGTATAATATTTGAGAATAAGTTTTATGCCACATTGGGACAGCATAGCTAATGTGTATACTCAATCAATATGTTAGGCATAGCAAAAATTAAAGTATTACATTGAAAAGAAAATGAATAAAAAGTAAGTAGCCAAGCAATTAATTAAGAAGTTGACATTATGTTTCTGTTATTAGCTCAAAGATTACTCATTTCTAGAACCAATAAAATAAATGACAACCTTACTATTTTTCTCTTTAAAGATCCTTAGAATGTTCTCTTGCTGTCTAGTGAACTTTTAAAACAAGCAATACATTTGAAAATAGAATAAAAAATAAAGCAGAAAAGAGGGGAATTATTAGGTAATATTATAAAGCACAATTAATCCTCACATAGTATAAAGCAAACATGGAATATTTTGCTCATCACCAACAGAGCCACTATACAACATTCTGTAAGCTAATCATTTTCTTAAAGTAAAGGTAAGCATTAATTTCATATGAATAGACATAATTTAAATTTCATTTTTGCCAGCATTAACCTTTTTGCCTGAAAGAATTTCTGAGGCTAATTATATAGAAACAGACTAGAGATGTTAAAAATGCGCTGAAATTTGCCAGATTCTAAAAGGTACTAGGAGCCACATAAAATCTGTTATCAACTGCTATCAAACTTTCTTCCAATTGCTTTGATCTTTTTTCATTTAATATGAGCATAATCCAACTATATGTCCCATCTTGGAGTTTTCAACTGAAAATACTTTGTCAAGGTTAACACGTACTCTCAGTGTTCCAAAGCAGTAAAGCAGAATGACATACATTTTCTTGTACTTCATGTTATTTCTCCACATTTTAAACTGGGATTATTTTTTTAATATTTTCTTCTAGAAATATATATTTCTTCTTTTCTGGGCAATTCTCATCTTAAAGTCACATTCATAAATCAAAAAATATTACTTGAGTCTAAATATTTTCTTGCTTGCAGCAAGAAATTTTAGACTCTCCTAATTAATCTCTGTTTATCATGGAAGAACTTTTTGAAGCCATCTGACTTTTATACTTATCATTGATGACTTCAAATTTACAGTTTACCATAAATTGAGCTTTCAAATTTGTAGTCATAGAGACTACTTCGTATTTAACTTGGTATTTCCTAAATGCAAGCTACATAAACTTAAATTTTCCCACTTTTGTTGTCAAACCTTTAATTTTTTTTTAAGGATGTCTCAGCTCACCCAGTGGATGAAATAATATTGTTCATTCTTTCACTTACATTGAATTATAAGTATTTAATTCATTTATTGAGACTTGCCTATACAAGACTTGTCTACTATATTTTCAACATTTTCCATTTCACATCCTTCCTCATTCCTTCAGCTCTTCGCATGTACTTGCCACAGCCTTTCAAATTCATAGTATTCATATACATATAATTTTATATGTATTATGATATGTATTATTTATTCTTAATGCATATATAATTTATATTATCTAATTAAACTTTAAATTCAGAAAAAAACTCTTGCTGAATCATCTTACTCTTGTTCATTGTTTGTATGAATATGTGTTTAGAGATGAAAACATGAAGTTGGATAATAAGAGGCTTTTATCCCTGAAGCAGAAAGACACATTCTTCAACTCTCATTAACCATTAATTGCCTGTAGTGCTTAAATGTGAGTCTCTGTGAGATTTTCCCCATTCATATTGGTATATAAAATACATATTTATTATTGAAATTTTGTTAGAACAGCTACACTTTAAACATAGGATGTACTATCATACAAGAGAAGTTTTCGTCCTCAGTTTCTTATCATCTTTCTCTGACCTCTTCTTCAACTTTCCTGTAGCCTTGGATACAGGAGATATGTTATAGATGCAATAGTTTGTGTTGTGTACCACATGGTCACTTACACATTACTCTATAATATTGTACTTATTTTTAAAAAAGATAAAAAATGAGAAATAAGAGCTGCACTCATGTAAATATAATTATTATATTTAGGACACAGAGATAAAATATGTTAGTTTAAAAAATGGCTATAGTATGTTTTGGATTTTATGCTAAGACCCTTTACCTCCCTAGCCTTGGGCTAAGTTCAGAGTACCAGACATGAATTGAGTATGACTTAAGTGTATTTTGTGGTTATCAGTTATTATCAAGATGCAAATGCTACCATTGCACCTGTTGGGACACCCTGGTGTAGTGGGATTATACTGTTAATATAAATATTTGTCCTGCCTATGGGTTTAATAAAATTTGATTAACCAAAGGCAAACAGGAAGTGTGGGCAGGGCTACCAGGCTATGAAAACTAAGGAGCATCTCTGAAGAGAGACAGATGCCAGACACAGATACCAGAGTCACTGGAGCTGCCACGAGACAAAGAGGAAATGCTGCTCTGAGAAAAAAGTACCAAGCCGTACGGGTGAACAGCATGGGTTAGATGAGTGCTAGTGCTAGCAAATTATATGCCTGGGCCCTCGGTCAATCAGCATAAAATAATATGTGTGTGTGTGATCATTTGAGGCAAAGCAGGGCTGAGAGTGGGACCAAAACCTCTGGTCCTAGCCTGGAAAGTCTGGGCCAGAACCTTTTACAACATTATGGTCTTTGTGGTTCAGAGGTACTAAAATTTAGTAGTTTTTCTCATTCTTAGAAGCTTATTTATCTCCTTTTGGTATTATGATGTGAGCAATTCTTCAAGGTGGAGTTTCTGGGTCATATTCAGTTCAATTGCCAGAGTTCTGTTTCTAAATGTGTGAATTTGTAAGCAATAAGGTCTTGCCTTCAATTTCCAGGAAGCAACCAAGGAATTTATTTTTTTGTTAGCCAACAAACTATTAACTGTGCTATACTCATGAATTTAATTAATGATCATAAAGAAATACAATTTTTTGATTTTGATACAATACAAGAGTATGGCCACAGGGAGTTTAATTATGCTCCAATAAGTAAATGAGCAACATAAATGAGTGTTTTTTGTAAATGGGGAGACCATAAGAATGGACATGAATATGAGAGGTCTGATAACTGGTTTTGATGGGGTGCGTAATGTAAAATCACCAAATAATAAATCTATAAGCAAAAAGAAAAGAAAAATGAAGAAACATAATTCCTACACAATATAGAATTTGGATTTGTGTCTTGGATTTAGAGACACAAGAAGAGAGCTAGATTTAAACCGTTTAACCTAAATAGCACATGACAGTGATAAGGTCCTCACTCATGACATTAAGGGTATGTTAAAAAAAAGAAAGAAAAAAAACTTTTAAATAAATAAGTAAAGATTAAACAAAGAAAGTTGATAATTTTTAAAGGAAGCATGGCCTTCTTCATTAGCTCTCTTTACCTCATGCTGAGTCATGGATGAGAATTTGTAGGTGGCTGAGAGGCAGGAAGAATCCCATCATTTTCTCATGCCAGAAAATTCTTTCTGTAGCTTGCGAAAGTGATTAATCTGACTGAGAGGATCTCTGATAACAGAGAAAATTGAATGGGTGGGTGGATTTCTTTTCTTTTCTTTTTCTTTTTTTTAAGATTAGGAAAAAAAAATCTCTATGCCATTTTTGGATTGGAGTGGGGGGTATTTGTGCCTGAATCTGACCAAGACCTAAAATGACTAAAGGAGTATCTGTTGAAGTTGTTACTTCCATGAACTGGATTAACTTCCTCATGTTGCACTAAAACTATTAATTTTACCCCCACCCCGAAAAAACCTCCAAAGTTGCTAATTGAGTTCTATTTGTACTTGCCATGTATTCCTGGCCATGGGAGGTATTGCTAAGAATTGTTTGTTTCCTCAGTGAGTATCTCTTGGAGAAAATTAATTTTTCATTTGCAAGTGGTTATCAGTTTGAAATAGCTTCTGAGTTAGGGATCTGGACATTTTCCATTGACCCCTGAGCTCTTGGGCTCTGTCTAGTCCATACCCAGGAAAGCCCAGTGCATGCTGTCTCAGACACTGAGTGTTCATACATGTGATGGTCATGTTAAGATACATTCTTAGTTTTACTTTCACAGAACAGTGTTCTGTGAGCATGGTTTAAAAAAAAATAAATTCTGAAAAATTATATGTCTTTATCTTGGTTGTTCTTGCTGGTATGTGTCATGCTCTATAAGTAACTGGGAAAAATTGTTTTGGCTCATAGTTTCAAAGGATTCAGGGAAAGACTGGCATGTGTGAAGAGACAGAATATCCTGTCAAATGAAGCAAGAATATAGGCTACTATGCAAAATGACACGCAGGAAGTGGTTTGGTATGTTAGAAAGGTGCTGAGAACACTGTGCAAAAGCTACCAAATGCACTTCGATATTTAACACAGTTCCTCCAGCCAAGACATCATCTAAATTTTGCCGAACTTTCTCTAATAGTACAAAAAAATCATTGAGGTCTTTGTCTTCAGCACATGAGTAAAGCACAGTTGGTAGATTGTTCTTAAAATACAAAAAAAAGCACCTTGTAAACATGCTATCAACCAAGTCATCTCACCAGGTATGTTAGATCTGCCTTAAGTGGTACTGCATCTCTGTTTTTCCTTTCCCTCTGCTTTTTATGCTTCAATAACTTTTCTAATAAATTTCACACATTTTTCACTTATTTCCTTTCTATATTTTTCTATTAGAAATTGAGCAGTTTCCCGGGACAGAACTGCTTTTATACTCAATTCTAGTTTAAATTTCATCATGATTTGTAATACAATTGTTGATTAGTATATAATTAGAAAGGTAGGGAATAGCAACATTTGTCTTAGCTTTAGTTTTTTCCTAAGAGAAAATTATAAAATGTGTCATAGGCAATATTAATACATAGTAATGCTTGTTCTGTTGATGTCTCATTTCTCTCCTAAATGTGTGCAAATCTCTTAACTTTCCTGTGCCCTCATTTTCCCTAGAGCTTACACTTAATCTCGTCTAAGCTCCTCTCCTATCTTCCTGTTACAGTGCTGTCCCTATGCATCTCATCCTGGCTTGGTTGTTGTTTTTCTCCACTTTTCCCCTTTAAATTCTGGGAGTATTTTTATATAAAGCTCATACTTTTATAGGCTAAAATTAAAGTGGCCTGGATAGCAATTATGTTTTTCATTTTGTGTCTCTTTTCTCTTTTTCTGTCTTTTTCCAGTGAAGATGATATGTAGAATTATTCACATTATTACCTAGAAATAATATTTTTCTTTTCAGTTTGTAAACTTTCCATGGTTACATCTTCTGTGATCCCATCTCTTAAAAATTTTAGTTATTATAAAAATATATTACCTACCAAATGTATCTGTGGGACCCCTGGCAATGGGATCAGGACTTATCCTGGGTACATTAACTGGTTTTTGAGAGATCACTGCTTATAGTGGGATGCGGGGGCTTGGTTCTGCCTCACATTGGTATGCCAGCTTGTATTGACTACTCAATGGAGGCCTTACCCCTTTAAGAAGTTGATGGGAGGTGTGGGGGGGTGGGGGAGCAGGGGAGTGGGAAAAAAAGGAGAGAACAGTGGTTAGTATGTGAAAGAAATTTTTACATTAAAAAGAGAGAAAAAATAGATGAAATTGTGTCTAATTTAACTATATAAGAAGAACCTGAGGAAGTGATTGTGTCTCCTGAAAACATTTCAATGCAAGGTCAGGGTCATTCTCATTCACAGCAAGGATTGAAGTCTTTGTAAATCTGTGTACTTTATTGTCATAGTCTCAGAAACATGTAGAAATGAAACCTGTGTAAAAGAGCATCATTTATTAAATTCTGCACAATAAAAATCCCCTCTGCCCTTTCCAATCCAGTACAGTTGTAATGAGTAGACTACAAGGACATTGGGAAGAGCAAACAAGGATCTTTTCATATAAATTTTCCTACAAACTTCTAATCACGCAGAGCCTCTTCCAGAAATTTCTTATTAAAGTTGAAGAATCCGGAAGATGCTTCATGCAAAGGCTTCTTTAGACCCCTCATAATTCACTAGCAATAAGCTTTTCACATCATGTCTGCAATCATTATCAAAAGACTTGATTTGCACACTGGAGTGAATGCTTCTTTAGAATTTTCAGTCACCAATTCAGTCATTTCCAATTCCAGATGTTAATCACCATTACACAGCATCAGATTAAGACATGAAAAAAAAATTGTCTCATTTACTGTCTGAGAAGATATATATGTATAACTTACATGAATAAAAAGGCATACTAATATAGTAAATGAGACATTTTATACCTATATGTATCTCTTTCTAAAGGATATGAATTTAAAGTCATAAGGCTCAAACATATGAAAATATCATATTTATAATTACCTTTTACATAATATGAAATTATGGGAATGATTCTCATACATTAATAGATAATACAATTTACAAACTGAATGATACTATTTTGAAAGATAAATATTAGTTTTTATATCCAAGAAAAAAATCTGGACACTTTGTTTTTTTCCTAAATTAGATTTAAAAGTAGCCTTAACATACTTTTATTGTCAGGAAAAAAAAGTGAGCATGATTTTTTATTGTTTTAGGTTCAACTAAATTTGGAAAATGTTCCTGAATAGAGTGAGACATATAATAGAAATGATTTATTTTTCTGCTTAATAAATTTGAGTTACATAATTTCAGGAAATTAAAAATATAAATAAAAAATGTATACAGCAATCCTGACTATAAACATATAGTAATGTTCCTTATATAAGTTAATTTCCCATTATGTAAATGATTATGCAAATTTAAATAGTGCATTCTTTCTGGAAATACATATGAATATTTGTCTTTACAAAAATTTCTTTTAGTGATAGATTCTAAAGCATTCAATTTCTATCATATCATATTGTATGTTTTTTATAATGTTGATAGATTATGCATAGATTTGAGATAACAAATGCTCAAAATTTTTATTTTGAGAGAGAATATCCTCATGTGTTTATTTTAATATATCCAACACTTAATGAAAATATATATACATATACTTGCTGCAATATCATGCCACTCCTTCCAGTTTAAGCATAAAAAACAGAATATTATTAAGTGAGTAAAAGTAACCTGTATACTCTCTATTTATTTTAACTCTCTTAGAAAAAAATCTAATGACATATCCTTGCATTTAATAATGAACATAAAATTGAAAATGATATGATGCTTTTTGTTCAGTAAGTTTATTAAGTTGGCTAAAATTAATATTTTGAAAATGTCTTATTTGAATTGTCAAGTTTTATTGTTTTAAGTTTTGTCAGGCATGTTTTTGTGTATATAGACCAATATGTAAGCACATATATCTATACAATTTTAATGAAGGGGCTGTATACATATTTTTATCTACCATGACTATTTTATATTTAATTATTCTCAATAAGTACAAACATTGTGTTTATCAAGTAAGATCTGTAATCATTAAAATATAGTAACTTATATAAAAATTTTAGGACAATATTTTCCATAATTAAAAATATGCTATTGTCCCAAAATGTTTTGTAAGAGAGACATGTCTTTTTCCATATAAAATGTATAAAATATATGAAAGAAATTAATGTAAATTTCAAGGAAATTATATTAACTCATCATAGAGATACATAATTCAAATAGAGAAATGCTTAGATTATGCCATTTTAGATACTATCAACAGATTCAAGTACTCAAGGAAAACATTTCAGTTTCTCTGTTACAGTCTTACGATAAAACTTAATTTATTTAATGATAGTTATATAACATTAATATGCTATCTTATGTTATTGAAATGTTTAAATGTTCTTGATTCCATGTTTTAAATATATTTTTATTTACTTATTTATTTATTTATTTATTTATTTATTTATTTATACAGCCTGACCAATGTTTCTCTCCTGCTTCCCCCATCTACTTCTTCATTTCTGTTCATAGGACAAGGGTCCTAAAAGCCAGGCAAAGAGTCAGAGACAACCCCTGCTCCCACTGTTAAAAGTCTCAAAAGAAGAGAAATCTACACACAGTTATTATATGTGGTGAAGTCCTAGGTCAGTTTTGTGCAGGATCGCTCATTGTTGTTTCAGACTCCATGAACCCCATGAGTTTAGGATTGTTGACTCTGTGGGATTTCTTATAGTATACTTAAACCAGTCTAGATAACTTCCAACAGGAAAAGAGTGGAAATGGACAGTGATATATTAAGTGAAGTATGTCAGTTTCAGAAAACTAATACTTGATATTCACTGCAATGAACATTAAAACACATCATCTTTCTTCATGGAGACAAGGTCCATTTAGAATAGAAACAGACTGTGAAATTAAATAGGAGATAAAGAGACAGGAATAAGATTGAGAAGTGAAGGTGTGGAGCAAAGGTCACATATGACTTGAAATTGGTGAGGCTACTGCTCCTAGGAGAATATCAAAGAGGCAGGAAAATGGAGAAAAATAAAACAATGAAAGCAATTTAGAATAAAACAATGAGAACAATTTTTAAAAAATATAATAATGAAACACAATATTATGAAAATAAAAATTTCAAAAATATTTATAAATCTATAATAAAATGTTACTTTTTTTCCTCAGGTAGCTACCATCATAAAATCACAGCATGCCTGTATTGGTGGCATGCTTTCCAGGAAGAGAGATATACCAGTTACCAAAATATTAAGTTCTTTGAATAATAAACCCTCATTGTAATGACAGTATCTTGTTCTTGGGCCACTGTCCTCAGGAACCTCTAGTACTAGAGCCTTGTGTGTTTATCAACTATAACTAAGAGTTTATGGCTTGTTCAAGAGGATCTTTTTTCAAGCTTTAAAAAGTAAATTTTAGAACACCTGATTTTTGACAAAGAGGCCCAAAACATTCAATGTAAAAAAGATAGTTTATTTCACAAATGGTGTTGGCATAACTGGAAGGAAGTGTGTAGAAAAATGCAATTAGATCCGAGCCTGTCACCCTGCACAAAACTCAAATCCAAGTGGATCAAAGACCTCAACTTAACCCCAACCACTTTGAACTTGATAGAAGAGAAAGTGGGAAATACACTTCTACAAATTGGCACAGGCCACCATTTCCTAAATATAACACC